>JAVJIF010027524.1:0-49231 GCA_038442645.1 Agave tequilana
AAAAAAATTAATAAAGAAGTATTCAAAATTATTTCCTTATTTCATGAATTTGCACTTGAAGAGACCTGGTTCATATTCAGTTGGTCACAGTTAAAAAGATAACTGTAACAATATTGAATAAGGTCAAAAATATAAAAAAATAAAATAATGCACTATACAAATCGACAATCTTCTACGGCATGGGCATTTAGTAATTTCAGCGTTTCAATAAGCGGGTCGTCCTTATTAGTGTGGCTAATAATGTGTCACGTCACCGCAGGCTGAGAGGGACTCTCACCTGGTAGCTGATATACATATTTCTATATTAAGGGTGGGTGTGTATAAACAATTGCATTATAAGAAAACTTTTACATAATTCTAATACAATTAGTATTACATAATTCTAATACAATTAGTAAGTAATAACTCTTTATAATCAAGAAGATTCTTTTTGCCTACACCTTTTCTTAATGAAGACTTTCTTAATGATACAAACGTCTACGCTTTACACAATGATGTTGGAAAGAGACAACTCGATAATTAACGAGTGTTGACACATTTTCTTCTCAATACCTTCTCACTTCCCACATCTCGTGGACACGTACCTATGACTCATATGGAATAGAATGGTGAACAAACTTCAAAGTCTAGTTTTTTTCCTTGTTTTTCTGGGTTGGGTTTGACTAAGCTTATTGTTTCTCGCGTCCGCGAGATAAAACATTTCACCAACCCCTGCTTTAATTAATTGGCCGGCGCGGATCTCCTTGAAAGGAGTTAAATCACCAAGCTTTCTGCCACGTGCAATTAGGCCTGTTTGGTTAGGGTGGAAGTGAGGAAGTGAGGAAGTGGTATTAGTTTCTTTTGAAACTTTAAAATTGATTAATAATTTTCCGTTTTTTGGATGTTATTGGGAAGTGTGTTTGAAAAATGTTATGTCTTTCCGGTGTTTGTATTGTAATGGAAAGTGGAAGTGGAAAAGTTGACCACAAAGTTGACCGCAAAATAATATAAAATAAAAATTAATTAAGAAAATAAAAAATGGATTGTAATTAGAATGCAAGTGAGATTTACATGACCAAAAATAACTGTTTTATGCTACAACTTTTATAAATGAGATTTACATGACTACAAAATTAACTGTAACACTTTGGAAGTGAGGAAATGGTTGTGTAAAAGAGAGAAGAAAAAAGGAAAAGAAGTTTTCTTATTTCCTTTTCCGATGTTTGGATAGATAAGAAAGTGAGCAATTATATTTTCTCATTTCCTTACTTCCGCCCACTTCCTTGCACCAAACACAAGGATTGCATCATCCTCGTTGAATTAGCAGCACTGAAAGCAGAAACAAGAAACAGGAAACTTTATGGCGTGTCCAATTTTGTACACGTTTGATATCACTCTCTTCTTCGCGGATCATAACCCTCTCTCTAATTTTTTAAGTTTGATTGATGTTGATATGTATGAATGTATGACCAAAGGAAAGATAAATGATATAGTAAAGATATTGATTTGTTAGCGTGTATGTATGAAGCACATGCGAGAAATTTTATGCTTTTATATTTTAAATATGATTTGTAATGATATAATTTTGAGCCTATTAATCTATTTGTTATTGTTATTTTTTTGTTGTTTTGTCATTTTAATTTTAGATGTGAGACGTTATGTTTTTTTAAAATGTAAATGTTTAGAAAGATATGTAACAATATAAGGGTTTAATTAATAAACTTCAAATATGATTGAGATTTAATGTGAAAAAAATCTAGGCCTCTTTAGATGATGGATGGTTAGAAAGCTAATTTGGTTCTGTGAGACGTTCGTATAGTTTCATTATAGCAATAGAGATTAGAAGTTTAACAAAAATATAGAGTAAACAATACAAGTTATAAGATTTATTGATAGTATTCGGAATTTGAATTTTAGAGGCATATATGATGAAATTGTAATGTTAATCTGATGGGTTTCTGTAAAATATTAGGGGGAAGGAGGAGGGCAAATGAAAAACTTGGGATGACAAACTAGGGTTTTTGGTGAAATTTTGGAGGGCATATGACATTTCTATGGTATCTAAGGGCTTTCAGTAAATTTTAGAGCAAGAAAATTCCCTGCTTTCCTACCACCATATATTAAACTCAAGGCCGTCGCTTGATTTATAAACAGGGCATAATAGGTTTTTTTTGCACTTATATCCTCTTCAATTGAAACTTTTTCCTATTTTCTCAACAAAAATTTTATTTGCATTTATACCCTTTTAAGTTCAAAATTAACAATTATACCCCTTCAATTACAAAATTTCTCGATACGACAAAAGTGCTCTCAATGTACAAACTTGCAAATTCAAAGTTTGCATGTACACCTTTAAAATATCATTTTTTTTTTTGTAAGCCTTATGAAAAATTTAATTGCAAATAAGATTTATGCATCTTGTAATAATCAAAATATGACCACGGTCATGATGATGACACCGTGTTCAAGGTACAATGAACTTCCACTAAGAAATCTACAACTCCTAGAGTTCATCTCGGAGTCTCCACCACATCCAGTTTCCGCCACATCCAACCTTTGTCACGTCTAACTTTCCGTATTATCCCCTGTCCCAAAGGCATCCTCAAACCGGAACCGAACTCCGCCACTCAGGAATCTTCACCTTCCCAAGGTCTTCTCTCCATTCAAAAGTCTCCAACCCAAGCAGAGGCCCCGATCATCAGTCCACTGAGATCTTCGCTTGCCATTACGCAGCACCATCGTCCCCACGTTGAAGATGTGTAATGTCCCTCCCTACATTACGTGGGTGGTTATCATGGCAACAGATCCCCGACATACAATCCTGATTAATCGCTAGCGAGCAATCACAGCTGTTACAACAAATCCAGCATGTGTAAATCGTGTATTACAAATATCTGCCAATTCCGCCTCCACGCCAGCATCCATATCAGGTATATATGATCCTTCTTCTCTTAGGAGATGGAGATCGATCGCTTTCTTAATCATCTGCTCGGTCCACCCACCTTTTCATTTCGACAACTATTCTCACGTTTGAGGGTCTTAGGCTGACACCACACTGGTGCTTCTAACCTGAAAGGTGCTTTCAGTGTGTGCTCTGACAGGAAACATCCTCGGGGAACGACCAAACTTCGCTTGTGGTGGGTCCACTCCACGGTGAGCAGTTTTTATCCACCCACACACTGGTGCTTTCATTGAGATTTGAGTCCACACTCAAGATCTCCCTCTCATCCAACCTAAAACCTTCCTCTAAAATCTTCTTCCATAGTGTCGATGGCCCAAAAAAGCAAATTGTCACCTCAAAAGTGCCACATCAAAGGGCAAGGCCATTAGCGCCATTGAGGCACGGTCCCCCGCCTGCTGTCAATCAGCCACATACTACCAAGGACACTGGCTCCTCCTCGCCTCAGGGGCAGCCGCTAATGCCCAAGCACCCCGGCGCAATACGAAGACCGGATCCTTCATATGCTCGCCAATATGAAGGAGCAGTGAAGGAACAGCAGGCCCACTCAGATCATGATCGAGAACAGGCAGCCCTCGACCACGAGAATACCATCCGTGAATAGGAGGCATTGAGGCAGCTCAACGAACAACTTCAGGCCCAAATCGCTGCCCTCCAAGACACCAGACACCAACGCAGTCGAAATTGAGCCTGGAATCGGAGAATCTCCCAACATCCGAATCCTCAACGAGTTGATCCAAAGACGGATCGAGGAGGCTAAGTTGCAGCTCAATTGCCGATCAACACTTTGAGCTGCCAAAATATCTGATTTTCTCTCTCCAAAGATATCCTGGAGTACAAATTTCTAAGGAAGTTCTCAACTCCAACCTTTACTACTACTCTGTAGTGAGCGACCTGGTCTAACACATCAGAAATTTTCTGAACAAGATGGTGCTCTACTCCCGTAACGATCTGATCATATGCCTAACCTTTCTGTCCAACTTGAAAGGCGTGGCCTCAGATTGGTTCTACTCTCTGCCGCCTCGTTCTCTCCACAACTTCGAGGAAGTAACATAAAAATTCCTCACTCACTACACACTCATCGGGAGGCAAAGAAGAACAACCATCACATCCTCTCCGTAAAGATAAGGCAGGGTGATAGACTCAAGTCCTACATCGGCTATTTTCAGAGTCAGCTTGCCAAGGTTCCCAACTGCAATGAAGATGTCGTTGTACTTGCATTCATCAGCGGGCTGCAGATCTCTCACCCACTGAACAAGCACCTACTGAAGCATGACGCCACTCGAATGAGTGAAGTCCTATCCCGAGCTTAGCCCTATATCCAATTGGAGGAACCCATGAAGAATTCAGTCAACCACTCCCTCAAGCACGGCAACGACCGGAGAAACTGAACTCGCAACGCAAAATCCCAATCCATTCCAGCAACCATAACCGGGGGCAACCCCTCTTCAAGAAGCAGGTGTTCCTAATTCTCTACCCAGATCCACTTTGAGTCTTCAGAGCGGATCAATCTTCACCCCGCTGAGGTTCCCTATTAATGACGTCTTCAATGCTATCAAGAACCAACTGTGATAAGACGCCTGATGCAGATCCAATATGACCCCACACTTTCAAGAGTGGGAGAGTATTGTTCCTTCCATGAAAGAAAGGGACACAAGACCGACCATTATAGAAGTCTTCGGTGGTAACTTGATTAGCATGATTTTACCATATTCTTATGCCCCTATTTACTATATTTTTGTATATAAATAATGCTACTCGGGTGTTTTTAGTGGTTTTACAGTACATGTTAACTAAAAAGAGAAAAGACTACAATTGAGTATTTTGGAAGAGTGATCGAACCAAAAGAAGCTGTAATGAAGGATTCAACATTGCAACCATCAATTAATTCTAGATGATCCGCAGTTATTCAAAGAGATCCGTCGTACAATCCTCTTCCTGCAAGCGCCGAGATGAGTTTAAGGCATTAAAGAATCCTTCCAACCAACTTCGCTTCCCCGACTTTCTTTCCACAGGCTCGACAAGCTGGTAAGCAGGGGAGATCTGTAGTGGTCAAAATTTGACCATGACCACAATGCTGGCATGTGTCCAAGCTGCCAAAAGCTTCCACCAAGAAATTCATAACTCTCAGAGTTCATCCCTGAGGCTCCGCCATATCCAGTCTCCACCACGTCCAATTTTTGTTACATCCAACCTTCGCCACATCCAACTTTCCCCAACTCATCCTCCGTATCGAAGGCATCCTCAGTCTGGAGTCATACTCCGCCGCTCAGGGATCTTCTCCTTCCCGAGGTATTTCCCATTTCAGAAGTCTCCAACCCCAATCTCCAACTCCAAGTTAGAGGCCCCAATCATCAGTCCACCGAGATCTCCACCTGCCGGTACGTAGCACCATTCTTCCCACGTTGAAGACGTCTAAAGCCCGTGCATTAAAGTGGGCAGCTATATATGATAGCAGATTTCCCGGCATGCAATCTCGATTAATCTACGCCAGTAATGACGGTTGTTACAACAAATTCAGCACATGTAAATCGTACAATTACAACCATCCGTCAATTCCACCTCCATGCTAGCATCATGTCAGATACGTATGATCTTCTTCTTATAGGAGAAGGAGTTCAATCCCTTCATTAATTCTTAGAGCGCACACACGCCCCATGACTACACTGGAAGTTTCTCTGTTCCAGTCCATTACTCCACTACACTAGCAGTTCCCTGTGCTAGTCCAGTCACCACACTAGCAGTTCCTTATGCTAGTTCATTCAATACGTTGAAAAGTTTTCTGTACCAGTTCACCATCACACACTGATAGTAATCCTCTGCTTGGTCCACCTACCTTTTCATTCTGGCTACTGATTTCTCATGCCTGAGATCTTAGGACGGCACGACACTGGTTCTCCTAGCTTAAAGATGTCTTCAGTGTGTGCTCTGATAGGTAAGATCCAAGGGAGCGACCAAACTTCGCTTGTGGTGGATCCAATCGATTGTGAGCCAGTTTTTATCCACCATAAAAATATAAAAATAATAGATGTAGGTCAATATATCATTTTTATTAGAACTTATCAACTTTCATATCAGCTATTATATTCATTTTTAATATATTATTTATTAAAATATTATTACTTTAATATAGTAGCAAATCTTTGTTTTTAAATAGTAGTCTTTTCAATCAATTTTCATGTCATTTTCTTCTCATTTGTTCATAAGGTAGAAAATTAGTATATCATTCATTATTATTATTTACTTATAAAAACATGAAATATTACAACAAATAAATTCGCAAGGGTATATATGCAAAGGGTATTTTTGTTATATTCAACAAAATAAGGACTACAAAGATATACCCGCGCATTCTCTAAAATCCAAGGGGTATACATGAAAATAGAGATTTGTGAGGGGTTAATAAACAAAAAGTTGATGCCAGATGGATGCGCTTCTAGGAATATACTTTGCTTGATTCTCCGTGACAGAGAGTCAACGGAAGGCAGCAAATTATACAATTTTAAAAAGGACGAAATCAGCGGGCCGCAAGAAGTTTCAAGCTGGGTATTTAGTTATAAAGTAGATACAATTTCAATTACGATTATATTATACGTTAATTAGTTTTCAAAATATTTAATTTTCCACTCAAATTGAACCCTATACTGCGTATGTAATAAAAAAAAAGTCTTGTGATGTTCAATCACTTCACCATTTGTTTGAACGGATCTTTCAGGATCATATCGAATCGTACTGTAGGGGTTTAAATTGGCAAACTGACAGCCACCTCGTCCTTCTTGTCGAGGACACACTGTCGGCGAGCAGCAATCATTCTACTTATTAAATTATTGAACCGTTTTGGTGTCGGTTTTGAGTGAGAGACAAACCACGGTGAAAAATATCTTACATATTCACTAAGTGCAATTTTTTCAAAAACTCCAATTTTAAAAATATTTTTTAAAAATCAATTCCTTCCAAATGTATTTTTCAAAAAACAATTTCTGACAGCCACATTGGCGGCGGAGCGTTTCGCCCTGTTAGTGTGGCACCCGCGCTGGCGGAGGCCATTTTTCTTTGTATGGGATTGGTAACTGTTGGCCCAAAGGCCTATCACCCTAGTTTTGATGATGATCAACTCATGAAGTTATGATTACTAATGATCTTGTGTTAATTAGTGACAGATTCATTATCAAGATCTTAGTAGGTGTGGAGCTTCAACAAAGAATTTTAAGACAAGTTTTGGAGGTAGCACCGGTTGATTCACGAGCCTATGCATCAAGACCACATCAATTTGTTGAGCTCGTGGGATTGCACTTGGACCAAGTCAAGAGGATGAGAAGACTTCAAGGAAGACTTCAAGATCAAGACTTGTGTCTAGGTATAAGATTTTGTTTTTAGTTAAAATGTAAAGGATAGAGTAGTGGTGGATTGCTCAAGTACATATACACACACTCTTGATAGAATTGCTTTCATAAAAGATTTTTTAGTTTAGAAAAGATTTTTTCTTTGTGACAAAATACTATTTGGCTTTTGATATTCATGTTTACATCTTTCAACCAAACCAAGTTTATGCTTAATGCCAAAAACATAGATATTTCATCTTGATTGTGTAGTAGATCATATCCATACACACTATGCTTTAAAAGTATATCTTGTTTTTGTATTTGATGAAGATTTGGAAAAACATGTTTTGGAAAAATATTGTTTTGGAAAAACAGTTTTTATCATGAGCTAAATATTTTCAAGTTACAAAAATAGTCCAATCATTTATAACATGCCTTGATTTTGTGCAAGCATGTTTGTATATCATAATATATTGGTAAAACTATTTTTGTAGAATTTCTATGTATTTATGGGATTTTATGTGAACCAATAGACTTAGTTTTAAATCCCAGAAAATCTGTTTTCAGGCTTCAGCTAGTCGACTTGCTACCTTTATAGTCGACTAACCTGAAGTCGGTCGACCGGCTCGGTCGACCGACGTGCACAGACGTGCACGCCTTTGTGCACTGGAGGAGGCCGACCGTACGGGTCGACCGCTCCAGAGAGCTCTGCTCTCTGGAAATTTCGGCCGACCGTAACGGGTCGACCGACAGAGAGTTCGACTCTCTGCTCCAGTGGCTCGGTCGACCCGGGCGGTCGACCGTGGCTCCAACGGTCGGATTTCTGACCGTTGGCGGTCGACCGCTCGGGTCGACCGGCAGGCCTGACAGACCCCAACGGTTATATTTTTCTGGCCTATAAATTTGGGGGTTTGGTCATTATTTTGAGCTAAGATTTTGGAGACTCTTAGAACCAGTTTTTCCCATTCATTCCAGAGGTTTTTCTCCACAAAATTAGAACCAATACTTCCAATTAAAAGGAGAGTTTATCAAGAGTGTAAAAGAGATTTTCTTGAGTTTTCACCAAAGATTCTTTCCTTGTTTTCTCACACAAACACTTGAGCATCCATTGATCCATTCATCTTATAAGAGTGTTGTAGTGAGAGTTTTTATTGGTGATCAAAGTGTTTTAGATCACCAAGAGTTCTTTCTTGTACTTTGAGGAGGCGGACGTGTGTGTCCGCGTTGTTTCGAGTTCGGGTGCGAACTCCGTGTTTGAGGTGCGGCCTCGGCAAGCTTGTGGGGCTTGCGTGTGTACGGGACTAGGGAGTCCGAGGGCTTGTAGGTGTTGCGGCACCGAGGAGAGATCCTTGGGATCTTGCATAGTGAAAATCCTTTGTGTGTCGAAGGCGGGGATGTAGAGCAAGTGTGCTCGAACCTCGAAACAAACCCTTTGTGTTTGCGATTGCTCACTCTCTCTCTCTATCTCCTTTATATCTTGCATACTTTTATTGTCCATCTTTATATGCTTGATATATTCATTTGTGCATAATTGATATACTTGCGTGGGATTGTTTGCTAACACTTGTATTCAACCAAGAGCCAACGCGGCACCTCAACCCATTCAAGGGGAATCTAGAGGAGTTTGTCCAGAGCCCTTCACGGGGAATTCGGCAACACTCTTGTGTTATACGTGGTGTTTAGTGTAAAAGATTAATTAGGTCATAATTAGTTTTAGCTTCCGCATTATTTGGCATTAAGTGACCATTAGATTAGCCATCTCCTATTCACCCCCCTCTAGGTGAACTTACAATTGGTACCAGAGCTTGGTACTCTGATTTGGGTCTAACAAGCTAGAGTTAAAGATCCTCATTTTAGGCTAATCACTATTTTTGTACACACACTATGAATTTCATGTCACCACCCACCTTTGACATTCTTAACATCCAAATTTGGAAGGTTAAGATGTCTTTGTACCTCAAGGCCCTAGGCATTCATGTGTATCTTGCCACTACTAATAATGCATATTGTCTAAATGGTAAGAATTTTGAGGCTAACTCAAAAGCCCTTAATGCTTTAAAGTCTACCCTAGATGATGTTTATTTATCTAGAGTTGCTAATATTGATTCGGCTTTTGTAGTTTGGAACACCCTCCTCTCCCTTGGCGAAAATGATCAATACTATGCGGGGAGTGACTCGGATGTTGGAAGCGACACCTCCAACGCGTGCTATATGGTCCAAGGGGATAACCCCCTTGAGGTAAACACCGAATCCGAGGATGAGGATGTTAACATGTCATATGAAGAGCTTTCTACATTTTGTCAATTATTGCTTGAAAGATATGACATGATTAAGAAAGAAAATAAAAATTTGAAAAAGAACATTGATTGCATGCATATAGAACAAGATTCATTTAAATCTAAGATTGCATGTTTAGAAAAAGAAAAAGAAGATTTGAAAAATGAAAATCTTTCCCTCATGTCTAAATTGAATGATCTTTGTGAAGGAAACACAAGTTTGAAAAATAAAATTGATTTGGTGGAAAAACAAAAGGAAGTTGTTTTTCAAGAAAATAATTCTTTAAAAAGAAAAATTTGTGAAAAAGAAAAAGAAGATGTTTGTAAAAAGAAAAAGAAAAATGATTCTTTATCTCATCATGCTTTACATGCCACCACTAATGAGATTAAAGATTTGAAAAATAAAATGAATGGTTTGAGCTCTACATTGAGCTCATGTGCTTTTAATCATTCTAGGTTGGAGTCTTTGTTTTCAAAGAAACAAACTCACACATTCATGCACATCATGATCATGCATTTGCTTATGTTGCACGTCACGATCATACACATTCACATAAGCATACTAAGGTGTACGTATGTATACATTGAGGCCGCAAAGGCCATTTAGCAAAATTTTGTTATGATAGGTTAAATCATTGTAATTTTGCTAATAAAAGATTTTGGGTTCCTTACAAGACTAACCCCAAAGGACCCAAGAAATATGGGTACCAAAACCCCCACCTTTTGCTTTTGATGTAGGTGAGGGCTCTCACAAGACGTGAGAGGATTGGTGCCTTGGTAGTGGATGCACTTGGACATGATGGACATACTTTTGGGATGCAACACTATCAAGGAGTTTTGGTGGGACAACCACCATGTTAGGAGCTTTGGTATTGGTAACAATCTCTAAACTCCTACTTTTTATGTACATGCTAGTTCATTTATCATATTCATAGCATGTTCATATTTTTTGTGCTTCATGTGGTATTTACATGCTTAGATGTAGAATGTGTCAAACTTGCATTTATACATATATGAATAGTGAACTACAATTGACTCATATATATTTGAACTTCATGCTCATTTGTATCCACTATATGCATATGTATAGACTAGTTTTGATGATTCTCTTTTTATACATGTTTTGCCTATTTTTATGCTTTACTTCATGTATATGTATTTTTAATTCAAATCTAATAAATATACATGTATACCCGTGAGTCTCTTGCTTTCATGCATACACTATTTGTAGGCTCTTTTATATTTGGGATATGTATGTGTATTGTTAGGATTGGATAAATTATACATATACCTTGAAGTTTACTTTAAGATGAAAAATAAAAATTTTCATGATTTGTTTTAATGAGAATAAAATTTCATGTCTTGTCTAAAAATGAGATTCATGTTTGATTGAGCTTCATTGTCTATTTTCATGAAAATGCCATTTACATAACCTTTTGAAAAGTCACCTAGAGGGGGGGTGAATAGGTGACTTGGCTAATCTATGAACTAAATGCGGAATTTAAAAACTTAATGCAATACACTCAAGTGTGATCAACAAATGATGCACACACAACCAAGCCAAGCAATATGAATGCACAATATGAATAGTTGCAAGGCACAAAGTAAAGAGATAGATAGAGAGAGAGTCAATGGATCAAGCGCAAACAACAAGATATGTTACGAGGTTCGAGCACCCAGCTCTACATCCCCGCCTTCGACACACGAAGGATTTCTAATCCACTAGTTAGTCCACAAAGAACTCTCACAAGGAGTACCCAACTCCTCTCTTTACAACCACAACCTCCTCCTTGAGGCAAGCTTCAATCCAACAAAACAATCACCTCACAACTTGAGGGATTAGCACAAAGTAACCACAAGGATCACCTCACAACTTGAGGGATACAACCCAAGGCACAAAGCCAAACAAAGATTGGGTTTTTAACTTGGTGGTTCAACAAGCAACCACAAACAATCTCTTTCTCCTACACAAATAACCTATAGAATAGATAGTAGATTTTAGCTCAAGTGTGGAGAAAACCAATGGAATGGAAATCAAAATCACAAAGAAAAATCCTTGGGAAAAATAGAAATCAAGATGGTGAAGTTCAATCAAAAGCTTTTCCCAAAAACCCTCTTCTTTGATTTTCCAAACCCTAGCAAAAACACCAAAAAGATTGTTCAATTCAAGTCCAAAAACTTCTTTTAATTGCAGTGAAAACACCAGAGAGTAAGGAAAAATTCGCACAAAAAATCTTAGAGAAAAACTCTTACAAATGGGGTATTTATAGGCAAATCTGGAAACTAGCCGTTGGCAGTAGATTTTGCCAAAATAACCCTGCCGGTCGAACGGGCCGGTCGACCGCCCAACGGTCAATTTTTGCCCGTTGGCTGCTACCGGTCGACCGCCCCGGTCGACCTAAACAAACAGAGAGCTCTGCTCTCAGCCCGGTCGACCGTGACGGTCGACCGTCCCAAAGGCAGCCAGCGTGCACGTATCCGTGCACGTTGGTCGACCCGAACGGTCGACCGGCTACTTGGTGCGGTCGACCGTTCGGGTCGACCGACCTAGCCTGGCAGAGTCTGTACAGTTCTGAAAAACATGTTTTTTATTATCCAATAAATTTCCATAAAACTTTCAAAAATCCACAAAAATAGTTTTCTCATTTTACATTGATATATAAACATGTGATAAAGATTTCAACTCAAATATCATGCAATTTGAACTATTTTTGTGTCTTACAATATTTTCCAAAACCAAAACTGTATTTTCTAAAACTTGGATCTTTGAATAGAAAATACATTTTGTCTAAAACTCAACCAAATACAAAAACATGATATTTAAACATTTTGAAGCATGATGCATATGGACAGAAATCCAATATACATGAAACATATACATATCATAGTTTTTGTCTTTAATACCAAAAATATGTTTTGTTAGAAATACCAAAACATAAAACACATGAATAAGTAAGTCAAAACTAAGTTTGTCTAGGAAGTTGAAGCATGCATGTATATAGAACAAATCTAATATACATTAAACCATATAAACTTGTTTTGAATCTATTCATGAAAACCAAGATCAGTTAAACCTAAAACCGAAAACCAAAACATGAAACGTGTGTGTTGTGAACTTGAGCATATCATACTATTCTAATCTTTACAATTTGGATCTAAACACAAAACTAAACTATGGTGCCGATGTCTTCTTGTAGAGTGCAATCTCCAAGCCGACTCGATCCAAAACTCTTTGATCCACCGAGCAAGTGCTATATATGATCTTGTCGCTCGAGCTCTTGAATCACAATGTGGGTAGCTTCCAAATCATCTTGTAGAAGTTAATCACCAACTAATATCTTGATTAATGATCTGAAACTTAAAACATCACAAGATAATTAGTACACATAACTACATGAGTTAATCATCATCAAACTAGAGTGGAAGGCCTTTTGGGCCAACACCTTTGAACACTCATCTTTTACTTTTCAAGATAATTTTAAGCTTTATGGACTATGAGTGCTTGAACTTTTATGTACTTAGTATAATTCATGAAAAACATATGATTCGATGTATTTGAAGGATCTTTAACTAGTTTGTCAAAAATCTATTTAAACTAGTTATTTGTTCTTCAAATTAGTTTATGAGACATACACATGATCTTACTATTCTTCAATCATAAATTCTTTTGTGTTCTCAAAATTTATTTGATGCTTCATGATTTGAATATTAGTTTATATGTTAGTTTTTGTCAACACTAGGATTTATACTTGTACATATCGTGGGCCACAAATAAATCTATTTATATTTGTGCTTGAATGCTTATTTGAACCCATGAAATGTGCTTGTATTGCTTGGTTTTGATGATACATACATTTTTAAACTTGTATTCCCACTTTTGGATTTGATTTATGATCATGTGCTTTCATTTCATGTATATGTGTATTTTGCCAAACTTTAAGATATACATGTATACCTCTTGAGTCATTTGCCTTTAATGTAAATCTATTTATATGGACTCAATTGTGTTTAAGAGATATGTATGTATACTTATTGTGTTGTCAAAACATACATATATCTTGAAATATAAATTTTGTTTTTATCCGTACTAGTTTTTAAACATTTTCATATTAACTAGTACAAATTCTTCATATGGTAGAGTATATGATAAGCTTACTCTTCAATTGGTATCATTGGATATTTTCAATTGGTATCAATATGATTTTTATATACTCATATTTTGATTGTATGTATGAATGCTTTCAAATTTAAATTATATCAATTTCTATTGGTATTCCCTTTTTCATACATATATGTGATATTTGTGCCTAATTAAAATTGTCTTACATATTTAAAGCACAAAGGTTATTAATGCTAAGCTAAATTCAAATCTTATTTTTCAAGCTTATGCATTAGTTTTTAAATTGGTATCAATATGGTTGATCATTACCTTACTATTGATCATTTTCAAAATTGATATCAAAATTCAAAATTTGTTTTATCGAGAGAATTCAAAATTTTGTTTGATAAGAGAAATTCAAAATTTTTGATTTGTATTTCCTATATGCAAGGAGAGCTTAACATCTCTCTTACATATAAATTCATGTTGAGTATATTATAAATTGAGGAGCTTGACAACTCTTCTTTATATGATATACGTGTGTAGGGGGAGCTTCACATCTCCTCTTATGCATTACATAATATGTGTTGTGTGAGTTAGGGCTTGTCATCCCTTCTTCATGTAATGCATATGTGTAGGGAAGTTAACTTAGCGTCTTCCTCTTCATGAATGTATATCGCATATAACCTTTCTTGATTGATTTGTATTACCCCTTCTTGATCTCTTTGTTTTTGACAAAAAGGGGGAGAAAAATTTGTTTGATTTGATTTCGCTTTGAACCCTTTGTTGATGATTGACAAAAAGGGGGAGAAAGATTTTGAGTTTATATGCATGGTTGAATAAGATTTATGTTTATGCATATATATTTTTGTATTGCAAATAGGAGAAAAAGATTTTGATTTATGCTTGTTGCATGTTTTATCTCCATACTTGCATACATATTCATGTGCCTCATTGCCATATCTATTATTTATTTGTTATGCATGAGTTAAGGGGGAGCTTCTTTGAAGCTTTACTTTAATCCATGCATATATAACTTCATGAGTTTTGTCATCATCAAAAAGGGGGAGATTGTTGGCCCAAAGGCCTATCACCCTAGTTTTGATGATGATCAACTCATGAAGTTATGATTACTAACGATCTTGTGTTTAATTAGTGACAGATTCATTATCAAGATCTTAGTAGGTGTGGAGCTTCAACAAAGGATTTTAAGACAAGTTTTAGAGCTAGCACCGGTTGATTCACGAGCCTATGCATCAAGACCACATCAATTTGTTGAGCTTGTTGGATTGCACTTGGACCAAGTCAAGAGGATGAGAAGACTTCAAGGGAAGACTTCAAGATCAAGACTTGTGTCTAGGTATAAGATTTTTGTTTTTAGTTAAAATGTAAAGGATAGAGTAGTTGGTGGATTGCTCAAGTACATATACACACACACTCTTGATAGAATTATTTTCATAAAAGATTTTTTAGTTTAGAAAAGATTTTTCTTTGTGACAAAATACTATTTGGCTTTTGATATTCATGTTTACATCTTTCAACCAAAACCAAGTTTATGCTTAATGCCAAAAACATAGATATTTCATCTTGATTGTGTAGTGGATCATATCCATACACACTATGCTTTAAAAGTATATCTTGTTTTTGTATTTGATGAAGATTTGGAAAAACATGTTTTGGAAAAAATATTGTTTTGGAAAAACAGTTTTTATCATGAGCCAAATATTTCCAAATTACAAAAATAGTCCAATCATTTATAACATGCCTTGATTTTGTGCAAGCATGTTTGTATATCATAGTATATTGGTAAAACTATTTTTGTAGAATTTCTATGTATTTATGGGATTTTATGTGAACCAATAGACTTAGTTTTAAATCCCAGAAAATCTGTTTTCAGGCTTCAGCTAGTCGACTTGCTACCTTTATAGTCGACTAACCCTGAAGTCGGTCGACCGGCTCGGTTGACCGACGTGCACAGACGTGCACGCCTTTGTGCACTGGAGGACGGCCGACCGTACGGGTCGACCGCTCCAGAGAGCTCTGCTCTCTGGAAATTTCGGCCGACCGTACGGGTCGACCGACAGAGAGTTCGACTCTCTGCTCCAGTGGCTCGGTCGACCCGGCGGTCGACCGTGGCTCCAATGGTCAGATTTCTGACCGTTGGCGGTCGACCGCTCTGGTCGACCGGCAGGCCTGACAGACCCCAACGGCTATATTTTTCTGGCCTATAAATTTGGGGGTTTGGTCATTGTTTTGAGCTAAGATTTTGGAGACTCTTAGAGCCAGTTTTTCCCATTCATTCCAGGGGTTTTTCTCCACAAAAAAGAACCAATACTTCCAATTAAAATGAGAGTTTATCAAGAGTGTAAAAGAGATTTTCTTGAGTTTTCACCAAAGATTCTTTCCTTGTTTTCTCACACAAACACTTGAGCATCCATTGATCTATTCATCTTATAAGAGTGTTGTAGTGAGAGTTTTTATTGGTGATCAAAGTATTTTAGATCACCAAGAGTTCTTTCTTGTACTTTGAGGAGGCGGACGTGTGTGTCCGCGTTGTTTCGAGTTCGGGTGCGAACTCCGTGTTTGAGGTGCGGCCTCGGCAAGCTTGTGGGGCTTGCGTGTGTACGGGACTAGGGAGTCCGAGGGCTTGTAGGTGTTGCGGCATCGAGGAGAGATCCATTGGGATCTTGCATAGTGGAAATCCTTCGTGTGTCGAAGGCGGGGATGTAGAACAAGTGTGCTCGAACCTCGAAACAAACCTTTGTGTTTGCGATTGCTCACTCTCTCTCTCTCAATCTCCTTTATATCTTGCATACTTTTATTGTCCATCTTTATATGCTTGATATATTATTTGTGCATAATTGATATACTTGCGTGGGATTGTTTGCTAACACTTGTATTCAACCAAGAGAGCCAACGCGGCACCTCAACCCATTCAAGGGGAATCTAGAGGAGTTTGTCCAGAGCCCTTCATGGGGAATTCGGCAACACTCTTGTGTTATACGTGGTGTTTAGTGTAAAAGATTAATTAGGTCATAATTAGTTTTAGCTTCCGCATTATTTGGCATTAAGTGACCATTAGATTAGCCATCACCTATTCACCCCCCTCTAGGTGAACTTACAATTGGTACTAGAGCTTGGTACTCTGATTTGGGTCTAACAACCTAGAGTTAAAGATCCTCATTTTAGGCTAATCACTATTTTTGTACACACACTATGGATTTCATGTCACCACCCACCTTTGACATTCTTAACATCCAAAATTGGAAGGTTAAGATGTCTTTGTACCTCAAGGCCCTAGGCATTCATGTGTATCTTGCCACTACTAATAATGCATATTGTCTAAATGGTAAGAATTTTGAGGCTAACTCAAAAGCCCTTAATGCTTTAAAGTCTACCCTAGATGATGTTTATTTATCTAGAGTTGCTAATATTGATTCGGCTTTTGTAGTTTGGAACACCCTCCCCTTCCCACTCTCTCCCTCATGCCGACCCCCTCTTGAGGCCCTTCTCACTCTCGCTTTTTATTTGCCCTAACCTTATCGTCGCCATTGCCCTCGCTCCTGCCAATAAGACCTCCCCCTCTCTCTACCACGATCTTGCTATCTTTCTCTATCTCTCCTGTCTTTCTCTCCCACTCTCCTCTCTCTCCTCTCCCCTTAATCGCTCGGCCCCAAAACCCTCTATTTATCGCTCCTCTCTTTCTCTCCCACTCTCCTCTCTCTCATCTCCCCAACCCACTCAGCCCCCACACCCACTCTCCCTCTCTTTGTGCCACAATCTCACTCTCTATCTCTCATCTCTTTCTCTTCCTTTCTCCTCTCTCTCCTCTCCCCCTAACCCGCTCTGCCCCAACACCCTTTCTCCCCTCTCTGCTATGATCCATTATAATTTTGTGAAAATTAGGAAATATTAATAAATAATTATAATTATATCCATGTTGATTTTGATTGAAGAAAGGATCGTTTGTCTCTTCTACGGGTGCGTCTCTTCTTCGGTGACACAATTTACTTTTAGGTAAGTTGCATTGTCAATCTAAAGTTATTTTTCGTGCCTTAGTATTATTATTTTTGATTAAATTCAAATAGCTAGAGCAATTTGATAAAAAAAATTTATCCACTAAATTGGGTATAATGTCTAGTGTCAATGTCTCTCTTCTTTATTGGTTTAATGGTACATTAACAATAGATAGGAAAAATAGATAGGGATAATAATAGATTGTGAAATTTCTTTATATAATATTAATTACGTATATGTTAGTGATCTAAAACTTGCTCACATTGTTTCATCAATTATGATCTTAGGAGAGACTGTCTGTTGATCAGCCCACCCTCAGACAGACCATTCAGCTGGGTGGTCAACTACTACTTGGATGCAGATAAAATTCACTATACTCAATTTAAGTAAATATATATATTTCAATATATTATTTGTTCTAATCGTATAGCATAGTGTCGATAGAATATCGAGAGGACTTGGGATATGACTCCACAAAGAACTTGCAATTCTATAGAAATGAACTTGATGTGCAGGACCTTTGGGAGTCATACGTTGCCGAGATACTACAGACTTTGCCCCTGGTTTGTAAAGAAGGCTCTCAGATATGGCATGTCAGGACTTCACTAATCTGTTTTGAGATTGTAGAGATGCATGTTCCAGATCGAGTCCTCTATCAGTTCGGATTTACACAGTATATCCCTGATATCATTGACCAATTAGCTCGAACAGATTGCAAACGTCAATGTGATTGCAGGCAAGAGCTCAATGCATGCATTCGCCAATGGGATGATTGAACCAATCAGCTTCAGATCCAGAGATATTCCCTATACTACCTTCAGAGTACATGAATTGGTATTAGGAGATCACTCATCGCTGGTTTATTCAGTGTGTCATTGCACCGGACCCTTACCAGTTTGCTGCTATACAGCGGGAGTTGGTAATATCTCAACAAAATTCTCATTAAAAGTTAAATTTGTTATATGTTGATATCATTTGAATATAATTTATGATCCAGGTTGATGGATTACTTCATGTGGGGACATGATGGATGAGGCTTTGATGAAGGAGGAGACTTAGAGGGTTTCAATACTTCGTAGGGTGTCCATTTCATCAAGGACTTAATAGGGCAGGGTTGATTTGTATGCCCATCAGGTATGCCAAGGCAGCCGATCGTTTGTACCCGACGTGAGCAACATCCATGGGTACAAAGCTTGAGTCGGTACAGGACAAGCCAAAACCTTCTCATGTTGATAGACGACACACATGATGTCGAGATGATGATGAGGACCTTCGACATGACGAGCCTTGATCCTCTCAACACCTGCTAGGATGTATCAACGATGTCAAGGATCTGAGGAGGAGGCCAGACCATCCGAACAACACACAACCTATAACACCCTGTTCCTGAGATACGTACCGAGATAAGTACCCTGATTTTTCGCTTGTATTTTTCTATTTTTCTGTATTATTGTTCTGTTATTGGTCCATATTCTGTGGATCGGGGCCCATCCCAATCCTGAACTCTGAGCCTAGCTCGGACCAAGGGCCCGGCCCATTTCCTATATTGATTTTAATTGTAATTTTAATTATTATTTTATTTTATTTTATTTTTCCTTTCCTTTTCTCTTTCTTTTTTCTTTTTCCCTTTCTTTATCCTTTTTCTTTTTCTTTCTTTCTTTTCTTTCCTCCCCCTTCTACACTCATCTTCTCTTCTCTAACTTTCCCTTCTATTCTTCTTCTCTCCTCTCCACTCTCTCTCCCCCACACCCCAAGCCGACCTTCTCTCTCTAAAACTCTCTCTTCTTTCGCTCTCTCACTTTCTCTATTTTCTTTCTCTTTCCTCCCCCAAAACCGTCACCTCTTCAACCCTTGCCAACTTTGCTGGCCCCCTCCTCCGGCTATCCATGCCCCCGGCCACCAAACTCCACCACTTCCCCCTCCCCCCTCCCCCCTCTACCTGCTCCATCTCCTTCTCCTCTACCCAAAAACACCACCACCACTTCCATCTCCTCCTATCACCTCCGTCAACCACCACTCTGTCACCATCTTCTTCTCTCCAACTCCTTCTCCACCTACAACATCAACCACTCCCCCATCTTCTCCACCTTCTTCACCATCTATTACCATCCACCACCACCACCATTACCACCACCATCACCATCACCACCCTTATCTCCTCCACCTCCTCCTCCCTAGGCCAGCAACACCACCCCCAACCTTTCCCCATAGCCGACCGGTTACCACCGGCCAAACCCGGCCGGCCAACTTCGGCCACCTCACCCTTGCGCAGCCCCCTCACTCTCTCTTTCCTTTCTTTCTCTCTCTTTCCTCCTAGCAACACACTCTCTTTCTTCTCTCTTTCCTCCTAGCAACACACTCTCTTTCTCTCCCCTCTCTTTCTCTCTCCCATATATTTCCCCTCTCATTCTCTCTCTTTTGCACTTGCGCGCTAACGCCATGGGCATTCCATCAGAGTTCAGCGTCGTGCCTGAGACGTTCTAGGCGAGTAACAGTTTTTGGGTTACGCAAATATTGTTATTGTGTTTGTGGATGTTTGTATATTTGGTGGGCATTGTAGTATCATGTAGTGATGGTTGTAGATGTGTAGGCGGTGTTGTAATTGTATTCTGTGGGCTGATGTTGTAATTGTGTAAGCTATGCTTGTAATAGTGTAGGCGATTACTTGTATGTGCGCATTTTGTTTGTAACTGTAGATTTTTGTGGATTGGCCAACCCTTCGTGGTTGTTAGCCTTCGGGCTCAACCTCCAGACTTTTCTTTAGCCTTCGGACTCAACCTTCGGGTTATACTAGCTCTGCCGTTAGGCGAGCTCAGCGCTCAGTGCTTTACAACTAAACTCGCCCGAGCGTAGCTTCGTCACGTGTATTATCATAGCGTTCATACCTTGCTTCGTCGCGTGCGTCTATCTTCGCCGCGAGCGTGACTTCATCGTGAGCATTAATAGAATGTTCATACGCTTGCTACGCTGCGAGCATTAGCCTTATCAAGCGCGTTAGCGTGTAAAGCTGCACTCTAGCTTCTCCAGGGGCCAAGCTCTGTCATGGGTCGAATGTACAGCTGACATGTCGTTGCTTCGCTTCAGCTTAACTAGTCCCATCTGGATATTTGTTAGTATAATTAATTATTATTATATTATTATTATGGTTATGTAGAGTTTAAAATAATTTCTCATACTGTTTCTTGTACTTGGTTGTGTGATTTGTTTTGGTGTAATATTGCAATTTTGTATTTACTTGTGTTTTCCATCGGGAATCAGAGGAAAACTTTTTGTATTGATTTGAAGAAGATTACAAGTAAAAGAAACGAAAAATTACAAGTATTCCTCTTCTCGAGATTCTGAGAAAGTATGCTGATGGGAATCTGATCAGCGTGCGATCACTTTATCCCGTTGACGACGCAATCGATTAGATGTTCAAGCTTCCCTAGGAAATTTCCTTCTCGCCTGGTTTCGAAAATCCTCTGAAGATGGAAGACTCAGGGTGTTGGGACCCTGGATGAAAGATAGTTAAATCTCTAGAGCTTCGGAAGCTTGGAAGTAAGAGAATACCTTTTGCTTTTTCAGGCCTTACTTCATCTTGCAAGGGGCTATTTACAGCCAAATAAGGGTGTAACCGCCCCCTTGAATTCAGCAAGGCTGAATCAGCCTGTTAGCTTCACGCCAGGCTTGATATAGCTTCGTGGCGAAGTTAAGAAGGAGCTTCCAGTGAAGCTAGGGTGTTTGAACCCGCTTGTAGGTGTCCACTTAATGTGGGACCAAGTGGGCGGGTATAACTGCCCACTAAAGCAACTAACTCCACTATTAGATTGAAGTTACAACTGCTAATCCCGACATGGGGGATCTAAAAATGGTCAGATGACCTGGTAGAGTTCGCAACAGAAATCTGTCGAATCTTCGCGCGAAGCTAACTTGAGCTTCATGCGAAGCTAGTTTAAGGAAGCTTCATGCGAAGCTAGTAAGGCTTGCTTTGAGTGAAGCTAAGCCTGGTCCTCCTTGGTTGTTTTCAACAAGTCTTTGGTCATCTGTGTCTTGGACATGTAGGCAGGTTAAACACTATTCGGATTGGTCGCTGAATTGTATTTTGGGAGGTTGCCTGCCTTTTTTAAGCGCCAACAACTTGTACTGTTATACTACTTGTACCACGATACTTGACTCGTTACTGCATGATTCATGTGTCACATTATAAGACACTCCTGTTACTCGATCACGAAGGAACGGTATGTGGTGCTAAGTGCCACACAGAGAAAAGTGGCATACCACACACGTGCTGGGGGCCACCTCTAGGTTTCACAACCGCGTCCTTAGTACTCTTGATATAAACATTGTTACTCGTTATTCCTGTCATATGGTACACATACGGTATGTGAAAACTAAGGGCCACATGGAGCAAAGTACCACATCACACATATGGTGGGGGTCACCTCTTGGTATCTGTGGGGGTTACCTTCAGCTTCCACAACACCTATTAATCAGACCAAGAACATGGTATCTTTTTGGTACACAATATATTTAATAACCTAACAATAATAATGTCCAGAGCAGGTGTTATTTGGTTACTCTCTCGTTCGAATAATGATACCCACATATCAACTTTCGGATGAGTTCCGCTAGAAGTACGGGCTCCAGTATGAATTGCCAATGGTGTGGGATACTAGAAGGGGTTGACTAAAATAATAGGCAAAACTGATTATTATTATTGTTATATAATTAAAGTAAACTCTTGCTCGCCACTTTTATGATACTATTTTATGCTACTGTAATTAATTCCTAATATTCTTGATTACTGGATTGTACTTGATTTACCGAGTCCCGGCTCACTCCTCTGTATACAATGATAATATCAAGAATATATGTTATTTAATCACTCTCTTGTTCGGATAATGATATCAGGTATCATGATTCGGATGATTCCTGCTGGAGTAAGAACTCTGGTGTGGATAGCCAGTTCTATGGGATACTGACAGGGAATGACTAAAATAACAAACGATATTGATTATTATTAATTGTATAGTTATGATACACCACCCGCCTCTTGCAAGATATTATATCTATGCTACTGTATTTAATCTTGGCTTGCTTGCTTCCTGATTTAGTACTGATTCTATGTTTACTGCTTATGTATACTGTTTGTTGTATGCGTTGCATGAATGAATCACGACAACTTGATTATGTACATGTATACTTGCTTGTGCATGTCACTTGGCTTCATTTTATGTACTCGTTGCGTTACTTTTCTGACAACTCCTGGACCTGCATGTCCAGATTCTGAAGCTTGGAGCGTAGTGGACTCTCCTGCTTTTAATCAGACTTTTCTTGTGGAGCTAGTGGACAAGCTGTAACTCTTCTCCTTCCAGCCCCCTTTTAACTGGCTCTCGAGATTTTCTTTTGCAGCTCTTGAGCATATTTCAGCTTTTGTATTTTGTAAATCACTTTATAAATCATATTTTTGTGCACCTTGGTGATATAATATTCATGTAATATTGGAACACGCTCTGTAAAAATAGTGTATTTGTACTTTTATATTAGAATATATATTGTCACTGTACTTTCGTACTCTGATTCTTGCATGTACTGATGCTTAGCGTACATATGTGAGAGTATTTCTTCCCTACATATGTACATCGTAGTACCGTCTCCGTACCCGTGGGATCGAGGCGTTACACAACTAGAGTCCCAGGCTGCTCTTACATGTGGGTGAGGACGAGGATGAGTCCAAGAGTGTGGTAGACTTTCACATGCATTAGCATGATTGTTATGAAATAATTTGATACTTGTATTATTTTGAGATTTTTGATTATGATTTGTGATATTTTGATATGATATGACTTTTGAAATAAATTGTGATTTGTGATATGTGATATGAGTGGTGATAGTGCCGTATTATAAGATTTGTGATTTAAGATATTTGTTAAAATTTTTGTAATATTGTGACATTTAAACGAGTTGTGATATTTGTGACATGAGCTGTGATATTGTGAGATTTGATTTGTAGTATTTGTTGAAATATTTGTGATTTTGTGAGATTTGTACGAGTTGAGATATTTGTATAGGACATATATATATATATATATATATATATATATATATATATATATATATATATATATATATATATATATATATATATATATATATATGTCCTAGAGAGAGAGAGAGAGAGAGAAATGTATATCAGCCGACGGCTGAGAGACTCTCTCAGCCTGCGGTGACGTGGCTCAATATTTGTCACCGCACTAACTTGCGTCCCGCTTATAGGAAGAAGTTAAATTACTAAATACCCCTTATGAAAAGCTACTCTTTCGTTAACTTCCGTTATTGTTTATTATTATTTCCCCACAAGGCAATTTTTTGACCGCTCGTTGTCAGATTTAGGTTATTGTTTATTATTATTTTTCCCCCTTTTTTTGCCGCTTTTTATAGGATTTAGGTTATTGTTTATTATTATTTTCCCCCTATTTCCTTACCTCTCTTTGTCAGATTTAGGTTCTCCTTTTCAGCCTGCGATAAACTTTTTTCTGAAAATATCATTTTTTTCAGAGCAATTTTTTATCCTTTTTATTTAATGTCGACGTCTGAGCAGTCTACTTCCCCTGCCAATTCTGGTCGCAGTCGTAAGCGATCTTTATCTGGCGATCTAAATTTGGAGGATATATCATCTGGTTCAACTTTCTCTCAGAATATTGAAAATATTGAAGGGTTGACATCTTTGCATGCCGATCAACAGGTTTTAATTGTGTCAATTTTTCCCGCAATTTCTTAAATATAGAATTTTTCTCTTTAGTATATATGGTACTGCGACCTATAATCACTTGTTCTAAAGTTTCAGAAATGCGACCCCAGTCGCAATCTTATTTGAAAATAATCTCCGGCTGTGAAATCTTTTTTTTGTGACTGCGACCTAAGTCGCATTCCTTGTTCGAACTATAATTTGTTTTATAGAATAGAATAATCACTTGTTTTAATCTTTTTAGAACAGCGATCACGGTCGCAATTTGATTTTTGTGACTGCGACCCAAGTCGCATTCTTTGTTGTCATAATTCTTACACGTTTCTATGTGAATTATATCCATCTTATATATTCATTAGATTGTTGCACAGTTATTATTCTGTTTTTTTAAAAAATATGCTCATACGGATAACTGCGACTACGGTCGCAGTCTTTAGTAAGAAGTAATATAGATTTCATCTCATCTGCGACCTTGGTCGTAGTTTTAGAAATTATATTTTAGATGTGTGATATCTAAAAAATATTTATATTTATGTAGTTCGTCTAATTGTTTTTGTAGGATATGAATGCACAAGGAGAAATGTCTGGAAGCTCAAATAAATTTTTAGGGAAACAGTTTCTCACGGATGTGGAAGCATACAATTTCTACAATTCTTATGCAAGGAACAGAGGTTTTGGTGTGAGAAGAAAAGGAATAGATAAGTCACGGAAGCCTCCTCATGAAGTTATTTGCAGAAAATTTTGCTGCAACAAGGAAGGTGTGAAGAAGTTGTGTGACAAAAGACAAGAGGGGCTTACAGTGCATCGTCGAATTGACACTAGAGTAGCGTGTCTTGCTGAGATGCATGTTCGTCTTCGTTTTTTTTTTGACAAAAGATATTGGGTTGTCACAAAATTTGTTGATTCTCATTCACATGAATTGTCAAGCCCGGATAAGGTACATCACCATTACTCTCACCAGACTCATCGTTCGAAGATTAGCAGAAGCATTATGAGCAATTTGGTTGATGTGGGAATGCGCCCTTCAAATATTTCCCGTGTTGTGAATGCAATGAGCCAGGGAGAAGGCTGTGAAGAAGTGAGCCCGCAACAAGTTATTGATTTTACTCGTCAACGTAGAAATAACATTGGCCATGAGTTTATTGCTATTATCAAATATTTCCAAGAGAAAGCCGAGACCGATCCAGAATTTTTCTTTGCAAGTGAAGTCGATAACGCGGGCACACTTAGAAGTATTTTTTGGGCTGATGGAAGAGCTATTTCCTCGTATTTGAGGTTCTGTGATGTGATCGTTTTTGACACAACATACAGGACTAATCACTTGAGCTTGCCATTTGCTCCATTCACTGGAGTAAATCATCATCGGCAGTCAATTTTGTTCGGCTGTGCATTGCTTGCTGATGAGCAGAGGGAGACGTTTGTGTGGCTATTCCAAAAATGGCTCAAGTGCATGCATGGAGTTGCACCAAAGTTGATTATTACTGATCAGGATGCCCAGATTGGTGACGCCATCAAGATTGTTTTTCCAACTACTCGGCACCGGTTTTATTTCTGGCATGTACGGAAACATATTGCCGAGCAACAAATACCGATGACAAACAAGTATGGAGAAGATATGGTCTCTGATTTCCATGATTGGTACACCTCCTGTGATATAAGCACATGCGAGGAGGGATGGCGTTTGATGAATGAAAAATATCATTTAGAAGAAGAAGAAGACAGTTGGTTGTTGAAGATGCACAGACTGCGCGGACATTGTGTTAATGCATATCTCAAGAATGTTTTCTGTGCTGGAATGACAACCAGCCAGAGGTCCGAGAGTATTAATTCCTTCTTTGATGGGTTTGTTAATGCAAATACGAAATTAGTGGAATTTGTTCACCAATATGATAAAGCTGTTGCTGCCCGTCGTACCTCTGAATCTCAACAAGATTTTCGGGGTTTGAATTTTGTGCCCAACTGTACATCGAATTCATATGAGATACAAGTTTCGAAGTTGTATACACCGAAGATTTTTCAGTTGTTCCAAAAGGAATGGGCAGTTGTAATGACACTGTTTTCAGAAGAGTTGGAACATGACAAACCTGGATCAAAATATTTGGTTGGTGATTTTTCAGAATCAAAAGACAGCTGGGAAAAGGTCAGTTATGATAAGCGTGAGGAACTTCATGTTTCTTGTAGTTGCTCGTTATTTGAAACAGAGGGTATCCTATGTAGACATATTCTGTGTATTTTGTGGCACAATCACGTTACACATATACCGGAATCATATATACTTCAGAGATGGAGGTTGGATGCTCGTTACAAAAACGTTGCAATTGAAAATGGCATCAGGCCTTTTCCCAGTCAAGGCACTCCACGGACGGCTAGATTGTGGGCAATTCGTTCAAAATTTAATGCAATTCTTGAGATGGTTGCTGATTCTGATATCCATCTTTCAAAGTTGGACGCAGTTTTGGAAAGATTTGCCGAAGAAACCACTAGTGAATACAGAGCCATGTCAGGAAATTTTCAGTCATCACAGCCTAAAACTACAGTTGGTTCTAGTGGATCCGTTGTCGTTCTGCGAGATGGTGAAGAATTGAATATACGTGATCCAATTGGTCCTGTACCAACCAAGGGGAGGCCGAGAGCTGCATCCAGGCTTAAGTCTGGTTTTGAAGATTCTATATATCAGAAGGAAGTTAAGCATCAAAATGTGGTAACTGTCAAGAGCTGGGCCATTACAGGACTGGTTGTCCGTTACTGGTATTACATTAAAACTGTTAAACAATTTTTTATAATGATTTATGTTTAAAATTCTTACTATTCCTTTTTTTAATGGAAGAAGAAGTAGGTTTGGGTTGCGTCCATCTTGAAGGAATAAAGTCTTCATTTTTTCATGAACTGCGACCAGGGTCGCATAGTGTAGAGAGATTCATGTCGCAGTCTGCCACTTGTGTGTCATTATAATCAGATTTTATTCTCATTTTTTAATTTCTACTGTACTATTTTTGTAATTAGTTGTACTTTAAAGTTTTACTGTTACAAAATTCTCCTATATATTTTAATTTTTGTTTACTATAACGTAGACAGCGACTTTGGTCGCAGTGTACGTGGTTAATTGCGACCGTGGTCGCAGTGTTCCTATATCGTGGAAATTGAATTGTTGCTTATAAAATTGCCCCCGTCTCTTGGTATATTATTGTAACATCTGAATATAGTTGAAGATTCTCCGCACTATTATAATTTCGACATTTTTAGCGCTATGTTCTTTTTTAATTCCACTCAACGTAAAGTACCACTGCGACCATGGTCGCATCGATATTTACACATTTGAATATTGACTTTCTCCTTATATACAACAGCTCATTCACTGCGACCCGAGTCGCAGTTGCCTGACGGATTTTTTTTATAATTTTTTTGTCCTACAGTCGCAGCGTTCCCTTTATCTTTTAATTGCAACTTCCATTTCTACATTTTCGCCCTATGTTTTTGCTTTAGTCCACTGAATATAAATTAAAACTGCGACCTTGATCGCAGTGTCGAACTTTTTGCCCATTTGAACGTATTGTCTGGATGTGTACACCAGTTTCATGACTGCGACCAGAGTCGCAGTTCGGTGAAATAAAATTGGTGACAAATGTACAGCATTTCAACCAAGACTAAGTAGTAAAAACTATAATTCACACAATTAACCTTAAAAAATAGGGTTATATATATATAAAATCAAAATACAAATTTTAAACTTCTAATCTACTACTGCTCGTCATCACCATCATAATCAGATTCGTCCTCAAGAGGATGACCGCGTTCGTCTTCCGTATCGCTTTCCGTCTCTTCCACCTCTTTATCAACAATCTCCTCTTCGCTTTCTTCCTCTTCATGTATGTATTTTGGTTCATCAATGAACTCACAGAACGGGTCGTCTGTATCAAGCTCATCCTCTGACCCATAGCGAGGCATCGCTTCAGAACTATACATCCAATTATCATTAGATGATTGGCTTCTTTCCGGTGAAGACGGTGGAGAAGACATTTTTTAATCTGATTTCGAATATTGAAAGTAATGAGTTTGAGCAAAACCAATTTAGTATGTTTATAATCCTGTCCTGATGACCCTTTATATATTTTTAATCCCGGAATTCCAAAAGGTTTAAGCTCTCAAACCACGTGAATATGTCCCAAATTTATTTTCTACCTTTTCCCAAAAATTGTATACTTCCTAGGTGACTGTTCAGTTATCCAAAACAGTTTAAAAGTTAATACAGTCTTACATTAAATTACTTTGTACTCCAAAACAGTTCATTATTGCGACCACAGTCGCATTGGGAACTGATAAATGATTAAGTAACTGCGACCATAATCGCTGTCTCGATTACAGTATCGCAATATAAGGAAACGGTATAACTAAAACAGTTCATTAATGCGACTTTGGTCGCAATACAACTGCTGAATGCATGTTTGTTTCTAATATCAGTACGCAATAGTAAAATGCACGGTGTAACAAGTGTAGATTAGAAATAATCAATAGAATTTATAATAAATAAATGTATAAAAATGTTTATAAATTAAATCAATAAAACAAAAAAAAAATCAATGAATTTCAAATATTTTTACATTTATAAATAAAAAATTGTGGTATATCAATAAATTGCCCACTGTCAGTCTTCAAATACCATCCTTCGTATCATTTCTGTTTCTTCATCCCAACTCTTCTCTCTATCTGCAAGTATCATGTATGCAAGCTCACTTCTTAGTCTCTGTACATCAGCAGCCGTCACATTATCAACAGCTGGTGGACTACCAAATGCTATACTTTCCATGTACTTGCATACATATAAAGCGCAATCAACACTGAAATTTGCACAGAGTAATCATTAAATGAAATTAGATTTTGTACTAAAAAAAGCTAAAAAATATGATAGGTAAGGAGATGTCAAAAATTTATATACCTGTTTACTTGTTGGGGGCATCTTTTGTATTTTATATTTGTTTTTCTCATTAATTTATTGAAATCAATCTCAAAAATCTGTAATAATCTTTCTTTCTGCAATGTCAATAGAAAAAAGATCAGTATTAATCAAATTAAATGCAATTTTCCAGTAATCGAAATATTAAATTTCAACTCACCATTATTCTTGCATCTTTTTGATAAAGCTTTAATATACTACTAGTTTTTTCAGCTGGGACCAAAGAGTTGTAAAAAATCCACTCTTCTGTATGACAATCAAATACCAACAAGGTCCAGTGAAATCCGGGATCGTTGGCACTATGTTTGTGATTGATCGGGAAGAACATGTACTGCACATCATCTGTCCAGTTTTTCAACAGCTGCTGCTTGATGAAATGATCTTCCAGATCTTTACTTTTAGATACAACACCGTGCTGCGGACAACAAAAAAATAAAATACAAAATGAATTTAAAGTATAAAAAAAAATTAAGAAAATTAGAAGTCATTACGTCAAGACAACAGACTGCTATCATGGTCGCAGTGTTTCTTAATTATCACATTTTTATATTAACTAATGCAGCGATCAAGGTCGCAGTGTTGTTATTGATAAAGACTGCCAGGAATTGCAATATAGGTCGCATACTTTTCATTACTAAAACTATATTCGTGGTGATTTATATTATCATGGACTGTGACTTAGGTCGCAGTACATTAGGTAGCTGCTCCTTTTATATTAGCACGCATAGCGACCAAGGTCGCAGTGTTTGTTGTTGATTAAGACTGCCGCCGACAACTGCGACCATAGTCGTAACCTTCATCTTAAATTGATATTGGGGTGAATTAATTTAATTATTAACTGCGACCTTAGTCGCAGTACATTCGTTATGCCTAAACAGCGATAAAGAATATTAGTAGAATATTTAACGTTCAAAGATTTAATTCACCACATTAATTAGGAAATTGATATTACATTAAACCGTAAAGGAGAAAATAGATGTTTACCCAAGCTTCGCTCCGAAAGAATATACTTTTTAATCCTTCTCCTTTATCTAGATGTTGCATGTAGAAATGAATTATATTCGCATCTAACTCTCTACTGAACATCAGGTCCTCAATGTCATTCTTTGTAACAATGATTCCGTTGTCAGTATCCTGATATGCAGTAGAACTGCAAGATATTCAAAACAAAGTTAGTAATTAAATTGTTCTTATATATATATAACAGGTTTTTGATATGATTTATAATAAACTTAATTAACTTACTCAGAGAAGGCCTTGTCCAAGAAATTTTTTATAATAGCTTGTTGATGGGGCTGCAAAATTCTGTATGCTGTGGTTTCGGTCAATTCGCTCGTTTTTGGCTGAATGGGGGAAATCTCTTTGTCGCCGAAACCAGCGGCAGAACTCTGAGCCGCAGGCTGTGGAAGAGGATGTTCATTAATTTTCTTCTTCTGTTTTGGATAAACGAAGTCGGAGTCATCGCGATCTCTTTCAGCGCGCTTGCGTTCTTTGACTCCCCTTTCTATCGTTCCTTTAGAGTAACCCAAAACTGTTTTTTTAAGGATTGCTTCTGATCCGGAGTATGTTCTTGAATTTTTTCTTCAGAAGCTCTATCTCTTTGGAGTTCTTGAATCTGTTGAGTTATATTCAAAGAAAAACTAGGGATATCTTCCCCAGAAATATTTGCAACAAATTCAGAACCCATGATTTCATCCTCTTCCAATTTTTTTTCTTCTTCTCTTCAGCCTGCTTCTCCATCTGCTCCATAATTATTTTCTGCTTCTTCTTCTCTTCTCCCTTCTTCCTTCTCCTCTCCTCTTCTTTCATCCTCTCCTTCAACTCTTCCCCCTCTTTCTTCTTTTTCTCCTGCCTCTTCTTCTCCTCCTCTAACTTTCTCCTCTTCTCCTTTTCCTGCTCCTCCTCTTCTTTCCTCCTCTTCTCCTTCTCCTTCTTCTCCAATACACTCCTCCTCTTCTGCTCCTCCTCCTCTTCCCTTCTCCTATCCTCCTCTTCCCTTCTCTTCTCATTCTCCTCCTCTTCCCTCCTCCTCCTCTCCTGCCCCTCCTCTTCCCTCCTTCTCTTCTCCTCCTTCTGCTCCTCCTCTTCCCCTCCTCCTCTTCTCATTCTCCTCTTCTTCCCTCATTCTCCTCTCATTCTCCTTCTCCTCCTTTTCTCTCCTCCTCTCCTCCTTTTCCTTCTCTTCTTCCATCCTTCTCCTCTCATTCTCCTCCTCTTCCCTCCTCTTCTCCTTTTCCTTCTCCTCCGCAGCAGCAGCTGCTCTCAGCAGCTCTTCTTCTTCTTCTTTCACTTTTAATTTTCTCTGCTGCTTTTTTAATTTTTTCTTCTCTCTTATTTCTCTTCTTTTTCTTTAATTCAGCCTTGAGTCTGTTCTCAGTCTCCATTTTTTCAATTTTCCTTTCAAGCTGAGAAACATATTCTCTCAAGTAATGATTTTGATTCCTCAACTCTTCAATTTCTTCAGCTTGTTCATCCCGTTGTGGTGGCAAATAACCTGTAAAAGTTGGTTCTTGCTCACTCGTCTCTTCTTGCTCAATTATTTCTGCAGCTTCTGGCTCCTTTTCTGACGGGATGTTAGCTTGATTATATATGTATTTCCTTCTTCTTCTTCTTCTTCATCTTCATCTTCTTTTTCTTCTTCCTCCTTCTCTTCCCCTTCAACAGGAAGGCCAATCATAATTTTTTCATCATTAGAGATGTTGGCCATTCGACACAAAATCTGAAAAATAAAATAAAATAATAAAGTTAAAACCAAAACAATGAAATAAATATACTGCGACCAAGGTCGCAGTTTATTTATTAACTATTAAGATAGAATGCGACCATGGTCGCAGTTTGTTTGTCCGGCACATAAATTTAACTGCGAAGACTTGCAGCTTAATACTGCGACCAAGGTCGCATTTAATGTATACGGTATTATCAGGAGAATGCGACCATGGTCGCAATTTGTATGTCCGGCACGTAAAATGAACTGCGAAACGTGCAGCTCAATACTGCGACCATGGTCGCATTCTGAGATTATGGTCGCATTTTATTTGTACTGCACATAAAAAGAACTTGAACCAAGGCCCCATTTAAATATATAAAATTTTAATCAACACTATACGGTATTTAATATTTTAAAACTTATGATATTTGCGTCAAGCTCATTTAGATCAACTTCAAGCAGAGATCTGCTAATGTTCTGGAGGTCCCATCTTACTGCGCGTGGGGTTTTGTCCTCCAAACCAGACCTCGGCTCAAAAATAGGAGCCCTCTCACATAGCCAATACTGCAAAATGCAAAATTAAATTAGTTTAAACAAATATTCACAAGATTATGGGGAAATTTCATACAATGCTGGCCAAATTTGATATTCATACTTACAATAATTTGCACGGAACATCCTTGCAGCTCGTACGTGGTGTGCCTGAAGATATCCATTGACTCAATCAGGAATTGCTGATTGATATTTTACCTGCACATAAAATATAGAATTTCAGATTTAAGAATAGGATGTGCAAGGTACTCAATTCTACCGCTATAGCAAGTGGCTATGCGGGTCGTGATCCACAGGGAGGGACTAGCGATGGAAGCTTGTTTAGTAAGTTCTCTTTTATTTATTTATAATGTTATTTACAATGATATTTACAATGATATTTACAATGAAGAAGTGTGAAAAAGATTGGGAATTGGTGATTTATACTAAAATTAAAAGAAAGAAAACTAAAAACTAAAAAACTTACTTACCTCTTCGGCGTCTGCTTACCTTTGGACCGTATCAACGATGTACCTTTCTTTGAAGGTGAACGAAGCATTGAATATGAGATCTTCCCTACTCCCGATCTATACTACGAAATAAAAAGGGCAAACTACGCTACCATGGAAGTAGATATTGTTGGCCCAAAGGCCTTCCACTCTAGTTTTAATGATGATTAACTCATGTAGTTATGTGTACTAATTATCTTGTGATGTTTAAGTTTCAGATCATTAATCAAGATATTAGTTGGTGATTAGCTTCAACAAGATGATTTGGAAGCTACCCACATGGTGATTCAAGAGCCCGAGCAACAAGATCATTTATTGCACTCTTTGGAGTCAAGCTCGGTGGATCACAGAGTTTTGGATCGAGTCGGCTTAGAGATTGCGCTCTACAAGAAGACATCGGTACCATAGTTTAGTTTTGTGTTTAGATCCAAATTGTAAATATTAGAATAGTATGATATGCTCAAGTTCACAACACACACGTTTCATGTTTTGGTTTTCGGTTTTAGGTTTAACCGATCTTGGTTTACATGAATAGATTTTATATCAAAACAAGTTTATATGGTTTAATGTATATTAGATTTGTTCTATATACATGCATGCTTCAACTTCCTAGACAAACTTAGTTTTGACTTACTTATTCATGTGTTTTATGTTTTGGTATTTCTAACAAAACATATTTTGGAATTAAGGACAAAAACTATGATATGTATATGTTTCATGTATATTGGATTTCTATCCATATGCATCATGTTTCAAAATGTTTAAATATCATGTTTTTGTATTTGGAAGAGTTTTGGACAAAACGTATTTTCTATTCAAAATCCAAGTTTTAGAAAATACAGTTTTTGGTTTTTGATAAAAATGATAAGATACAAAAATAGTTCATATTGATTGATATTTGAGCTAAACTTTTTACCACATGTTTTTATATCAATACAAAATGTTAAAACTATTTTTTGGTGATTTTTAGGAGTGTTAAAAGATTTTTCAAAATATTTTTAAACTGATTTTCTGATCCAGTTTTCTGTTCCAGACTTCAATCAGTCGACTTATTCTCTGAACAAGTCGACTTGACCTGAAGTCGGTCGACCGGGTCGGTCGACCGACGTGCACAAATCTTTGCACGTTTGGCAGACAGGGACGGTCGACCGTCACGGTCGACCGGGCTGAGAGCAGAGCTCTCTGTTTGTTTAGGTCGACCGGGGCGGTCGACCGGTAGCAGCCTACGAGCAAAAATTGACCGTTGGACGGTCGACCGGCCCGGTCGACCGGCAGGGTTATTTTGGCAAAATCTGCTGCCAACGGCTAGTTTTCAGATTTGCCTATAAATACCCCATTTGCAAGAGTTTTTCTCTAAGATTTTTTGTGCAAATTTTTCCTTACTCTCTGGTGTTTTCACTGCAATCAAAAGAAGTTTTTGGACTTGAATTGAACAATCTTTTTGGTGTTTTTGCTAGGGTTTGGAAAATCAAAGAAGAGGGTTTTTGGGAAAAGCTTTTGATTGAACTTCACCATCTTGATTTCTATTATTTCCCAAGGATTTTTCTTTGTGATTTTGATTTCCATTCCATTGGTTTTCTCCACACTTGAGCTAAAATCTACTATCTATTCTATAGGTTATTTGTGTGGGAGAAAGAGATTATTTGTGGTTGCTTGTTGAACCACCAAGTTAAAAACTTAATCTTTGTTTGGCTTTGTACCTTGGGTTGTATCCCTCAAGTTGTGAGGTGATCCTTGTGTTTGCTTTGTGCTAATCCCTCAAGTTGTGAGGTGATTGTTTTGTTGGATTGGAGCTTGCCTCAAGGAGGAGGTTGTGGTTGTAAAGAGAGGAGTTGGGTACTCCTTGTGAGAGTTCTTTGTGGACTAGCTAGTGGATTAGAAATCCTTCGTGTGTCGAAGGCGGGGATGTAGAGCTGGGTGCTCAAACCTCGAAACATATCTTGTTGTTTGCGCTTGATCCATTGACTCTCTCTCTATCTCTCTCTTTACTTTGTGCCTTGCAACTATTCATATTGTGCATTCATATTTGCTTGGCTTGGTTGTGTGTGAATCATTTGTTGATCACACTTGAGTGTAATTTGCATTAAGTTTTTAAATTCCGCATTTAGTTCTTAGATTAGCCATATCACCTATTCACCCCCCTCTAGGTGACTTTTCAATTGGTATCAGAGCTAGTGCTCCTGATATTTAGGTTTAATCACCTAGGAGTGAGATCTTAGTTTGCTAATCTTCATTTGTATTTTCATTTGCACTCATCTAGTTTGCACTCATGGATAGCCCTCCTATGTTTGACCATATTAGACTTGATGTTTGGAAAGCCAATATGAGTAGGCATTTAAAAAGCCTAGGACATCTAGTTTATCAAGCCTCTACTCAAGAATCATTCCCTAATAGTAGCAAGCATAAAAAGGCTAATGCATTAGCACTTAGAGCACTTAGAGCATCTCTTAGTGAATATATTACCCGTGTTTGATCGTTATGACTCTGCTTTTGCAGTTTGGAGCTTATTGACGTCTCCCGAGCTTCCAAGGATTATCAACAAGATGAGGAGATCTAAGAGAGAAAAGTTCGAAGAGCATTGCTTCATGGTCCAAGGGAATAACTCCCTTGAGGTACAATCGGACACTCAGTTAGATGATAGCTCTAGTTCCTATTGCCATGGTTGTTTTGAAGTTCAAACTTTAAATTTGGAACTTGCTCAAAAGCTTGAAAATTTATTGGAAAAACACAATCTTTTGAAAGAGGACAACCTTGTTTTGAAAAATGAATTAAAAGATTTGTGTTCAAATTTTGAATTAGTTTTGCAAGAAAAGGAAGAGATTGCAAGTGAACGTGACTCACTTAAATCTCAACTTGACCTTGCCCTTAAAGAAATTGAAGATTTAAAAGGCAAAAATGATTGTGATGATATTTTGAAGCACAATGAGATTTTATCTTCAAAATTGGATTTCACTTTTAAAGATAACCTTGTTTTGAAAAATAAAATTGATTCAATTTCAAAAGAGTTGGATTTGATTTTAAAGAAAAATGAGTCTTTGAAAATTGAAATTGATTCTCATGTCTGCCATGCTAGTATAGCTTCTTCTTCTTCTTCTTGCACACCTATTGCATGCTCCACTTTATCTTCCACTATTGAAAATGATATAAACATTTTGAAGAAAAGTGTAGATTATTTGGGCTCCACTTTGAGCCAATGCACATTGAATCATTCACGTTTGGAAACCTTGGTTCGCAAGAAACAAGGTCCATCTTTGCATGCACACCCAACACGGCATACACATGCTTCCCACGGACACAACCATGACATGTATGCTCATGTGTATATTTGTACACATTGTGGCTGAAAAGGCCATCTTGCTAGATTTTGTTATGATCGCATTTATCATGAAAATTTAGCAACTAATATTGTTTGGGTTAGAAAGGATACTAACCCCCGTGGACCCAAAAGAAAATGGGTACCAAAAACCACCTCCTTGACTTTTGATGTAGGTGGGAGCTCTCGCATCACGTGAGAGTATTGGTGCCTTGAGGTGGATGCGTTCTAAGCTTAAAAGAGAACCATTTGGATGCTTCACTCTCAAGGGGATTTGGTGGGAGGACCACCGTGGTTTGGAGAACTAGAGATGCACCTTCATCGGTTTTGGTATCATTCTCTAACTCTCATTTTTATTTGCATGCTTTTCATGTTCATCTTTCTATGGCATGTATTATTTTATTGTTCATTATGCTTATGTCATATTGATTAGATTAGTGTTATACATGTTTAGTTACTTGAGACACCCATGTTTTATATGGATCTTATCTTTGTGTTCACACCTTGTTTAGTACTATCATGTATGCCCTAGATCTAATGTACATGCATATACATAATGATCATATGGATGTTTATGATGTTTTGTTTTGATGACTCATGTTTTGATTAGTATGATATTTGCCATGTTTATTAGACTTATGCTTTACATGATTAGTTGTTGAGACACCGATGTTTTGTATGGACCCATATTTTGTGTTCTCTTTATGTTTAGCTATCATGTTAATCATAGATCTTATGCACATGTCTTTGTCATGCTAATCATATGGTTGACTATGACTTTTTATTTTAATAATTCATGTTTTTGTTTATTATGATCATGTTGATTGTTGATCCGTTTTATGCTTCATGTGTTGACTACTTGCTTGAATGATGGTTTTCATTAAGACTAGGATTTATACTTGTACAACGAATGAGCTACAAATAGACCTTTATATATGTTTGTGCTTGAACGCTCATTTGTATTCATTTGATGTACTAGTATAGTCTAGTTTTGATGATTCTTGCATTTGACTTGTATTCACTATTTTACATGTTTTGTTTTAACTTCATGTATATGTCCATCTTGTCCAAACTATCATTTATACATATACATCCTTGAGCCACGTGCCTTCATGCATATACTTTTTGTGGACTCATTGTGTTTAGGATATGTATGTATATTTTAGTTTGTACATGACATACATATGTCTTGAAGTTTAAATCGTTTGGATGAATTTCATGTTTGCTAAGTGATTTCACATGTATGATGAATCTCATATTTTTAAGATGATTTCAATTGGTGATTTCACATGAATTTCATGTTTTTAATATTGAGCTTGATTGTCCATTTTCATGTTGATATGTTTCTCACAACACTTATACACTCACCTTATTTAATGTTTTCTCATGACTTAGTTTTCATGAGTATAAATTGTGCTATATGGTTTTTGAGTGTTTAGTGATCATGTGATTTTCATGTTTCATGAAATATCTTTTGGTTTTGTCCATTGTTTGAAGGATCTCGTACTAGTTGATTCATATAACTAGTTGTGATATTCTTCCTTGGTAGTAGTTTTCAAACATACTATATTTACAAATCTATTTTTGAAACCCCTACCATCTAAGGGTGGTTGGATGGGAGATCATGCTCATGTATGCTTTATAGTGAAAATCATAGTAAACTTGAACATGAAATGGGTGGTAGTGATATGATGTATACACTTGATCTTATTATTGTTTCAATTGGTATCATTGAATTCTTTCAATTGGTATCAATCTTGACATTTCTTGTATACTCATATATTTTTGTATATGTATGCTTACATTTCAAAGAATATCAATTTCATTTGGTATCTACTTTTCATACATATATATGTTTTATGTGTGCTTATTATATCCCTATATCTTTAAGCACAAATCTTGTTTATGATGATAAGCTTGAGATTCAACTTTGTTTCAATGGATTTAGTTTACAATTGGTATCTTAATTCGAGCCTTATCATAATTTTTAATGGTATTTCATAAAGGGGGAGAAAATTTTGTATTGTTTCTTTCAATTGGTATTTTGTATTCCACTCTCTTGCTTTATGATAGAAAATAATGATTTCAATTTGATATCATATGATTAAAAGAATAATAATTTCAATTGGTATCAAAATCAAATTTGTTTGGTATTAAGATCTATGTTTAATTTCTATTGGTATCAACATTTATGTTTAGATATCAAGATTGTTTATTTTCAATTGGTATGTTGTTTACTTATCAATTGGTATCAAGATTTTTGTTTTTCAATTGGTATAGTTTCATTTTTAATTGGTATCAATATGCACTTCCTTGACATATTTTCTTCTAATTGGTATCATATTTGTATTTAGACAAAAAGGGGAAGAACATCCCTTGTTTTTGATTCCTTGTTTTGAATATAAAAAGAATATGTTTTCATTAGTTTTGTAAATAAGGAAAAAAAGAATTTCTTTTTATGTTTTTATTAGTTTTGTTTTAAACCCCTTTGTTGATGATTGACAAAAAGGGGAGAAGAATTTGAGTTTATATGCATGTTTGCATAATTTGAGTTTATATGCATGTTTGCACATGCATGATTTATGTTTTTAATGTTTTTATTAAGTTCACTTGGTATCCAAAGCATTATTTAAAGAACATGTTTAGTTTGCTTAGTTTTGGTATCAAGAGCTTGTATAAGAGATCATCATTAGTTTTGTTTTGCATATATTGAGTTTAATTGGTATTTAGAGCATATTTATATGTTTAGTTTAATTGGTATCAAGAGCATGTTTTAGATCTTTTATGTGTTTTATGCATGTTGATGCACACATGTTTAAGAGCTTACATTGCATATCTATTTGTTTATTCCTATGCATGAGTTAAGGGGGAGCTTCTTTGAAGCTAAACTTTAATCCATGCATATATAACTCCATGAGTTTTGTCATCATCAAAAAGGGGGAGATTGTTGGCCCAAAGCCTTCCACTCTAGTTTTGATGATGATTAACTCATGTAGTTATGTGTACTAATTATCTTGTGATGTTTAAGTTTCAGATCATTAATCAAGATATTAGTTGGTGATTAGCTTCAACAAGATGATTTGGAAGCTACCCACATGGTGATTCAAGAGCCCGAGCAACAAGATCATTTATTGCACTCTTTGGAGTCAAGCTCGGTGGATCACGGAGTTTTGGATCGAGTCGGCTTGGAGATTGCGCTCTACAAGAAGACATCGGTACCATAGTTTAGTTTTGTGTTTAGATCCAAATTGTAAAGATTAGAATAGTATGATATGCTCAAGTTCACAACACACACGTTTCATGTTTTGGTTTTCGGTTTTAGGTTTAACCGATCTTGGTTTACATGAATAGATTTTATATCAAAACAAGTTTATATGGTTTAATGTATATTAGATTTGTTCTATATACATGCATGCTTCAACTTCCTAGACAAACTTAGTTTTGACTTATTATCATGTTTTTATGTTTTGGTATTTCTAACAAAAACATATTTTGGAATTAAGGACAAAAAACTATGATATGTATATGTTTTATGTATATTGGATTTCTATCCATATGCATCATGTTTCAAAATGTTTAAATATCATGTTTTTGTATTTGGAAGAGTTTTGGACAAAACGTATTTTCTATTCAAAATTCAAGTTTTAGAAAATACAGTTTTTGGTTTTTGGTAAAAATGATAAGATACAAAAATAGTTCATATTGATTGATATTTGAGCTAAATTTTTTACCACATGTTTTTATATCAATACAAAATGTTAAAACTATTTTTTGGTGATTTTTAGGAGTGTTAAAAGATTTTTCAAAATATTTTTAAACTGATTTTCTGATCCAGTTTTTGTTCCAGACTTCAATCAGTCGACTTATTCTCTGAACAAGTCGACTTGACCTGAAGTCGGTGCACAAATCTGTGCACGTTTGGCAGACAGGGACGGTCGACCGTCACGGTCGACCGGGCTGAGAGCAGAGCTCTCTGTTTGTTTGGGTCGACCGGGGCGGTCGACCGGTAGCAGCCAACGAGCAAAAATTGACCGTTGGACGGTCGACCGGCCCGGTCGACCGGCAGGGTTCTTGATTTCAACCAAGCCAAGCAAAATCAAAGAAGAGAGTTTTTGGGAAAAGCTTTTGATTGAACTTCACCATCTTGATTTCTATTATTTCCCAAGGATTTTTCTTTGTGATTTTGATTTCCATTCCATTGGTTTTCTCCACACTTGAGCTAAAATCTACTATCTATTCTATAGGTTATTTGTGTGGAGAAAGAGAGAGATTGTTTGTGGTTGCTTGTTGAACCACCAAGTTAAAAACCCAATCTTTGTTTGGCTTTGTGCCTTGGGTTGTATCCCTCAAGTTGTGAGGTGATCCTTGTGTTTGCTTTGTGCTAATCCCTCAAGTTGTGAGGTGATCCTTATGTTTGCTTTGTGCTAATCCCTCAAGTTGTGAGGTGATTGTTTTGTTGGATTGGAGCTTGCCTCAAGGAGGAGGTTGTAGTTGTAAAAAGAGGAGTTGGGTACTCCTTGTGAGAGTTCTTTGTGGACTAGCTAGTGGATTAGAAATCCTTCGTGTGTCGAAGGCGGGGATGTAGAGCTGGGTGCTCGAACCTCGAAACATATCTTGTTGTTTGTGCTTGATCCATTGACTCTCTCTATCTCTCTTTACTTTGTGCCTTGCAACTATTCATATTGTGCATTCATATTTGCTTGGCTTGGTTGTGTGTGAATCATTTGTTGATCACACTTGAGTGTAATTTGCATTAAGTTTTTAAATTCCGCATTTAGTTCTTAGATTAGCCATATCACCTATTCACCCCCCCCTCTAGGTGACTTTTCAGATATTCATCATCATAAACCATCAACGGCACTTGCAAGGAGAAGGCACCTTCGAAGCTCTTGGTTTCACATGGATCCACAAACACAAAAGAGGAAACAAAAACGAAACAAGAATATATAAAAAAAAAAAGCAAACTTTGATTTGATTCAATTAACAATGGAAGAAAAGATTACTTACACCTATGTCACCTTCAGTACAAGTTTGATCTCCTTCCTCCATGAAAGTATCATCTCCTCTCAGTTATAAAAAATTAAAAATTACAAAAAGAAAATAAAAAAACCTAATCTACAAACTAGCCTAAGAAAAACCCTAGATTTGTTTCTGTCCTGCTCTGTACGCCCTTCTCTGTTGCTCTGCAGGGGTATTTATAGGAGATGGAAGAAGTAGAGTCCCGGTACGACTCCTCCACAAAACCTTATCGCCAGATTCGTCCATAGTGCCGCGGAAACGCGACTATGGCCGCGTTTCTGCGGCTATAGTGTAGTCTCTGGCCACGCGCTTTCGCGCGTGGCCTCCTCTGGTCCGTCCATCTGGGTGTATTCTTCTGGAAGTTGTATCCCAACTCTTTATTTTGAAAATCGGGATAACTTGGGAAGCAAGTTACCCTAAATCCAAATCTCTTTAAAACGAATTTTATCTTTGCACTCTCCTCCTTTTATCTTTATCCTTGTCCTGTAAGTAATTAGGATTGAGTAGAAGTCTATCCCTTTCCTCTCTTTTAGTAATTGCAACTTTGGCACTTGGTAATTGCAACTTTGACATTTGGTAATTGCAACTTTTGCATTGGGCTTGGACATGGGCTTTTGGGCTTCATTTAGGCTTTTATTCTTTATTTAAATAAATACTCAAGGCCTGCACACATTAAATAATAAAACATTAGTAATAGTACATAATTGTAGGAATAAATATGAAAATGTGATAGTAAATGTAGTGATAAATATGCATTTTTTACTACCTATCACACCCCCACACTTATCTTTTTGCTCGTCCTCGAGTAAAAATCAAAAGAAAAGAAAAAACTAATCTATCCTAACTCACTTTCGTAGGCATCACGGTTGCACTTAGCACGTGCAACAAGCCGTTAAACCTCTAGGTTACCCTAGAGGACGAGTGTTGTCTCGTGAGAGTTTTCAGCGGATTACACCCACAAAATCCATAAAAAAGGAAAATATTTGAAATATGTTTGAAGAAACTAAGTAATTTATAAGTTTTTAGGATTATCATTTTTATTAATTCTTAAACTTAGTCTTTATATAGTAAATTGTTATCCTTTTTAGGTAAGGATCAAAACTGAATTTTTGTATAGTCTTTTTCGTTACCAAAAGTCATATGCATCCTTGTGAATCTTTACTAGGAATTCCTTCACTTGGACTCTCATGCCTCTTTATTATTATTTTCTCTCTCTTTTTTTTTTAATATGTATAACTCATCTAATTTTCTTTCATGTAAGTATCAAGGCTTCTTGAGGCCCTCATACCTAACTAATTGACTATTAGATGTGTTACTACATATATAAGTAATTTTTCTTAGTTTCCTTAGGCTTTCTAATCCACCCATGTAGCGAACTTAAAGTCGGTGGCTCCCAAACCGGTCGGTTTTAGGGCACCGGGTGAGAAAACACCCCACGGACTTAAGGATTCGAGTGAACTAGGCCACAAAACTAAGGTTTTTATTTATACAATCACCTTTAGGCGTGAATACTTATGCTTCTTGAGGCACATGTATTGAGCTTAATTAGTGAAAAAAAAAATTATTTATATTTTTTTTAGTATTATTTTTTTATAGGGCACAAGAGTCTTTGTTTTAGAATCCTAGATGTGTAAGTGTATTACGTATGCACATTTCATTAAGGTAAAAATTAAGACTAATTAATTATTCAATTTTTCCTCCTATACCTAAAAATTCAACAATTTATTTATTTTGACCAAGTTTTTAGAAATCCTAATCATGATTTTCCTAATTCTTAAGACTAACTTAGATTTCTTTCAAAAGATAAGTCAAAATATTGTCCCTTTTTTTTTTTTTTTTAGGGTTAGCATCTAACTATGTTAGTATGTTAGTAAATCCTCCCCCGCACCTATCTCATGCATTGTCCTCAATGTATGAATGAAGGCATGTATGCATGAAAAAAAAAGGGAAGGCAGATGTTACCTCAAGGTGGTGGTTCCGTGGTGGTCTGATTGGGCCAAGCGTTACTACCCAATCAAGATAATGTGGTAGTTCACGGGACCTATCTTTGTTGACCTCTTTTCTATTTACATGTTTACAGTCCCCAGTATGAATAGGATCATGGAAGATCCTATCGTTAAACTTACTTCCTTTACATGACCAATCCTGGAAAACCATCACAGAGTCATCATGGTCTATACCTATGTCCAACAAAAGAATGTGACTTGGTAGAATGGTTGACATGGACTCAAGAATGATAGGTTCAGGAACTAATACCGACTCAGGAAGGTGACTTAAGTCAAGTAAAGGTTCAGGAGTCGAGCTTGGTTCAAGAAGTGGGTCCAAATCAAGAAGTTGAAACTCAAGTCCACAATCATTTTCCCACAATGGAATGTGACTTAATATTGGTGATTCAAGTTCAGGAATGATAGGTGTGGGAATCAAAACTGACTCTAAAATATTACCTAAGTCGGGTAACATAACAAGAGTCAATATTAATTCGGGAATTTGAACTCGATCACAACAAATTTGAGAATCAAGGTCACATATCTCATTGGGTTCAATCTCATAAAAATGAGAACTTGCCAATTTGTCAATGGGACTTTCAAAAGTATGAAATTGGTCAAGTTCAATATGATGATCATTAAAAATGGGTGATTCAATTTCATGATCTATGGGTACGGGAATAAATGTTGGCTCAGAAAATTGGTCCAAATTGGGTAAGAATACCGAAGTCAACATAGATTCGAAGATGGAAACTGAATCGCAAAGTTGGGGATCGGGTTCACATTCACAATCTAATTCAATCTCATTGAAATTAAAACTAGCCAATTTGTCCAAGGATTGGGATTGATCAAGTTCATATTGATGTGATGAAATTGAATTTTGATCAAGGTCTTCTAGACAGAATGATTCTTGATTCCTATCAACTTGGTTGGTTAGCTCAAGAATGTTTGAAAGTCTAGAAATTTGATCATTCATTATATCTTGCAAACGATCCACTTTTTCTTCTAAGCCATCGAATGGATCATTTGAGGATTGAAACATTGGTGATGTGGGAAAAGAAGTATATGAAGATAATGGTTGAACAGGTGGTTGACAATATGGCTCAGGGGTATTGTATCCCCATTGACTCTGTGAAGAGTAGTGATGATTATTCCAGTCTTGTTCATAGTATTGGGATTGGGGCATGTAATGATTCGGATAAGACCAATCTGGCACACTAGGTTGGTTAAAGTTATGATATGCCGGGTTGGTAATATCCGAAAAAGAGGTTGATGTGTAGGATTATTATTAAAATTGAAAAAATTGTTGTTATAAGCCATATCACAAATAAAACACAAACAAAGAAAAAGAAAACAAACAAATAAGCAAACAAAAAAGAAAAAAAAGTTCTAACCTAAGTTAGGGCAGACTTATGACCTAGACGACTCCTAACTGGTTAGACTGTCCACGGGAGGTATAATGCAGACTTTGACCACAAGTTAATCAGTCAGGTCAGGGCAAGATTGGTGGGAGGTTTTCCGTCAAAGACGTTCCTTAATTAAATAACCACCAATCTTCGGGCTTTCGGCCCTCAATCCCCTTCCTAGACACTGATTTGGCAGGAGTCAAATTTCAACACCGTTCTCCCTTAGGATAATCTCCTAATTGAGTCCGAGATGTCCCTAGGGCCAACGTCTACTTTTTTTAGCTAGGCTTGGGTTAGTGAGTGAGGAGATTGTTTGTGGGCTAAGGAAGGGTGATGAAATCCCCACCTTATCTTATTTATAGGACAAACCCTTAAGTCAATTTAGTGCACGTGTAAAGCAATAGACAAATATTCACTCAAAAGCACTAAATCAGCCAAGGGTGCTTCCTAGTCTATATGCAATGCGAACGTACCTTGTCTCCAGCACTCTTCAACAGAAATTAAAAAAAATTAAATAGACACGTGCCTATATGCAAGAGTCTATTTTTTTTTTCAACAAATAGGTTACTGTTAATTAATTAGCAGTGTGCAGGGTGATCACAGAGAAACGTTAACAGAGAAGTAAACAAATATTTCAATTTGCAGCAACCTGCAGAAAACAGAGTGAGTAGTGAACTACACAGGCCGCGGAAACGCGGCTATTGCCGCGCAAACGCGGCTCTGTAGTAGGCTCTGCTGCTCTGCCTTCGAGGGCAGAGGCACAGAGTTGCTATGTGTCCTTTGCTGCTGTTAGATTTCCTGTTCTCTGAACCTGCAAACAGAAAGAATAAAAGAATTAGTTTTTTTTTTTTAGAGAATAACTTATCGTCCCTCCCCGGCAACGGCGCCAAAATTTTGATTGATATTTTACCTGCACATAAAATATAGAATTTCAGATTTAAGAATAGGATGTGTAAGGTACTCAATTCTACCGCTATAGCAAGTGGCTATGCGGGTCGTGATCCACAGGGAGGGACTAGCGATGGAAGCTTGTTTAGTAAGTTCTCTTATTTATTTATAATGTTATTACAATGATATTTACAATGAAGAAGTGTGAAAAAGATTGGGAATTGGTGATTTATACTAAAATTAAAAGAAAGAAAACTAAAAACTAAAAAACTTACTTACCTCTTCGGCGTTGCTTACCTTTGGACCGTATCAACGATGTACCTTTCTTTGAAGGCGAACGAAGCATGGAATATGAGATCTTCCCTACTCCCGATCTATACTACGAAATAAAAAGGGCAAACTACGCTACCATAGAAGTAGATATTCATCATCATAAACCATCAACGGCACTTGCAAGGAGAAGGCACCTTCGAAGCTCTTGGTTTCACATGGATCCACAAACACAAAAGAGGAAACAAAAACGAAACAAGAATATATAAAAAAAAGCAAACTTTGATTTGATTCAATTAACAATGGAAGAAAAGATTACTTACACCTATGTCACCTTCAGTACAAGTTTGATCTCCTTCCTCCATGAAAGTATCCTCTCCTCTCAGTTATAAAAAATTAAAAATTACAAAAAGAAAATAAAAAACCTAATCTACAAACTAGTCTAAGAAAAACCCTAGATTTGTTTCTGTCCTGCTCTGTACGCCCTTCTCTGTTGCTCTGCAGGGGTATTTATAGGAGATGGAAGAAGTAGAGTCCTGGTACGACTCCTCCACAAAACCTTATCGCCAGATTCGTCCATAGTGCCACGGAAACGCGGCTATGGCCGCGTTTCCGCGGCCATAGTGTAGTCTCTGGCCACGCGCTTTCGCGCGTGGCCTCCTCTGGTCTGTCCATCTGGGTGTATTCTTCTGGAAGTTGTATCCCGACTCTTTATTTTGAAAATTCGGGATAACTTGAGAAGCAAGTTACCCTAAATCCAAATCTCTTTAAAACGAATTTTATCTTTACACTCTCCTCCTTTATCTTTATCCTTGTCCTGCAAGTAATTAGGATTGAGTAGAAGTCTATCCCTTTCCTCTTCTTTTAGTAATTGCAACTTTGGCACTTGGTAATTGCAACTTTGACATTTGGTAATTGCAACTTTTGCATGGGCTTGGATATGGGCTTTTGGGCTTCATTTAGGCTTTTATTCTTTATTTAAATAAATACTCAAGGCCTGCACACATTAAATAATAAAACATTAGTAATAGTGCATAATTATAGGAATAAATATGAAAATGTGATAGTAAATGTAGTGATAAATATGCATTTTTTACTACCTATCAATTGCCAAACAGTTTTAGCCCAGCATATTGTCCTCATCAGCTGCATATTGACAATCTGTTCCACAATATACCACATCACCGTGCATTTACTGTCAGAGAAGAATAGAGTGGCCGACATGTACAGGATGATATTGTAGTAAAGTCTTGAGCTGCAAGTCTTTGTCTGTCTTTATAATTTCATGTAAAATCACTTGCTGCTCAAGCTGTTCATCCTTTGTCACATCTAATTCACCCCTCCTCCTTTTCTTGAGCAGAAGATCATCCAAAGCCTCTTCAATAGATACTTTCGTGATCTTCTTTATATTGGGGAAATAATGTTTTATAACCCCTCTGTCTTTCATCGTACAGGTCTTTATCATAATAAAATCCGCCCCAATGATAGGTAAACCAAAAGTTAGGGCAACATCCTCCACTGTTAACTCAATTTGTTTGCCCCCAATTCTAAAGGTCCTTGTATCCCTATCATACCGGTCTAAAATACTCAGTACAGCAATGTTTGATTTTAGACCCTTTTCAACCCAAATTTCTCATTGTAGAATGCCATGAAGATTGGGCCAAATGGGGTATTCTTGATCGCCTCTAAGAAATCGGCCTGAATGTACTTTTTGAATTCTTTATGAACTCGCACATATGTTTTAGGCGCGATCTCAGAGGACGAACCATCATCTGTTGTTTACCTATAGATGAAGAAAAAAAATAAAAACTTTAGACCAATGATTATTTAAAAATTATAAGGGAATAAAAAACAAATTATTTTTAAAACACTGCGACCTAGGTCGCAGTCATCCACAGTGCAAATGTAAACAACTGCGTCCCGGGTCGACACTGCGACCAAGGTCGCAGTCATCTACAGCGCAAATGTAAACAACATCGACCCGGGTCGACACTGCGACAAGGTCACAGTCATCTACAGCGCAAATGTAAACAACATCGACCCGGTCGACACTGCGACCAAGGTCGCATAAAGTCGCATAAGACTACAGTGCAATCATAAACAACTGCGACGGGGAATTAAAAAAAAGGTGACGTTAAATACACTACGACCATGGTCGCACGACACTACATCGCATATTGAAACAACTGCGACCCATGTCGTCAGTATGTAATAAAAAACAAAGGACGTATCATATACTGCGACCAACGTCGCATTCGTCTACAAACGAAAAGTCCAAAAAAAATTTAAAACTCTACGATCTAAGTCGCACAGATCTGCAACTATAATTTTAACAACTGCGACCGAGGTCGACAAATAGTGTATGAACAAAAATTTTATTTAAAAAATTATTAGCAAGGCCGCATAGATATATACATCGCTTTTCAAAAATACTGCGACCATGGTAAAAATAGAAGGAAATGAAAAAACCTGGAAAAAAATGGACCTTTATCGTTGTGTTAGAAAATTTATAAATTTAAAAATTTATTCTTCATCTAAAGTTTCAGAATCTTTTTCTTAATTGCGACCATGGTCCCAAGATTTAAAAAAAAAAAGAAACGGAAATAAATCTGGAAAAAATTTAAAACTATTAAAATCCACAAACCCTAAATTTTTTTTGAAAATAACGTTTTTGTAGTACTTTTTTCGGCGGATGATTTCTTTGGCGCCATGTGTTGCAAATTAAATTTTTTAAAAAACGGATCAAATTTGTGAAACAATGAACTAATTGTATCAGAATGATCAGGTGAAATTTTAGAGCTGTAAATTTTTTTGAAAGGAAATGTTTTTACATAAGGTAAAAAGTTGCGGTTGAGGGTATTTCGGAAAATACAATGTTGAGGTGACTGACATTAAATTAGGCGGGATTTTTCAGGATTTGTCCGCCAAAATTTATGACAGGTTTGCGGCTCTGATGCTGCCACGTCCCGCCGGCTGAGAAACTCTCTCAGCCGGCGGTTGAGGTACAGTAACCCCATATATATATATATATATCATATGCATGAGTTGAGAAAATTTTTTGTCCAAGTGTTCTTAACTCTGGGCAAAAAACACTTGGGTAAAAGAAAAGCACAACTGTGCTTTGTTCGGTGTTGGCAACCCTGAACCAAAAAAAAAAAAAAAAATCTTTGTTTAGGGTAGGCAGCCTCGGACAAAGAACATTTGGGCAAGAAAAGGCCCAAGTGTGCTTTGTCCAGGGTTGCCAACCCAGGCAAAGCAAAAGCAAAAAAAAAA
>JAVJIF010027525.1:0-59821 GCA_038442645.1 Agave tequilana
TAGCATGGGGAGTTTGTCCCTTATGCTATTAAGTTGATGTCAAAACGAAGCAAACTGCTCTTTTTGTTTTTAGAATAAACGTTAAGGTCTTTCACGTTTTATTAATAAGTTTTTAATGAAAACAATCTTATAAATATATGCGAGAAAGTTATAAGAACCTCTTGAACTATAAAGTTTCTTTGCACATGTATATGTAAGAGGAAATTGGTACAAAAGTAAATAGGACAGAAAAACTAGATGCAAGAGTAAACTTGCTCTTTATTGTCAGGAATTCAAAATAATACGCATGCATAAAACCGTACTATTATTATTATTATTTCATGCTAGTTCATTTTACATAGAAATAGCTTTCAAGAGCTGAGATCAATGATCTTATGAGAAGATACATGCAGGCACTTTTTCTATGTAGGGGGGAGTTTCCCCTGAAGAAACGAAGAGAATAAGATCAATGCACTTTTAGGTCGGTTTCTGGGAACCATATGCCCTGCTCCTCGAACTGTTGCAAATACTAAACCTTTGTAACCCACAACGTATCCTCCAACCTACCAAAATAAAAACATTCAATGTTCAACCATTAAGTAATATCTTCTTTTTTGTTTGTTGAACTGAAGACCAAGTTAAAAAAAAACAGAACAAAAATTATTTTGATGGATCTGTTTCACCGAAAATTCTACAGGTGGTGGATAGAAATTTGAGTGATATATCTGCTAGCCTTACCTGACCATGATCTATATCGATATCCTTATGAGAGAAACCACCATTATCGTTATTAAACCATGGACGCCATGATGCTTCGATCGGAGATTAAGATCATCTAAGAAGTATCGGGTTGCCGTAACCGAAACAACCGAATCAATATCACCACTGCACAGAAAAAAAAAAAACTTACTGAATTATTGGTACTGCACAAGAAAAATGACAACAAATCTCATTATTATTGATATGATCAAATTATCAACTTGCCTGTACAACCACACACTAATGCCACTGTCAATGATTTGCTTGATTGCAGGCAACATTGATACTGGCCTATCGTTCCAATTTCCGAAAGAAGTAAGATCACTGCACATATATTTGATCAAATTGAGATGATGTGAGCTTCAGCTTCAAGAATATTGACAAAAGGGACATTATGCCAGGATTCAACTTCAAGAATATTCAAAATTTCCTTTAATCTAACTTCTTCTGTTCAGCTAGGCCGGCCCCTAAGCTAAAAGGAATTAATGTAGTAAAAGATAATACTAGAAAACATTTTGTCAGTGATGTTTCTATTAGGTCCAATAGCTTAAAAAACACAGAAAATGGAACTTTTAATTTGTCCAAGATTCAGTATAAGAATGTCTTTTAATGGTTTGCCCCTAAACATAAAAAAAAGACAAAAAGGAAAACAATAGAAAAAAGATTAAAAAATCTACATTATTCACAAATTCACATTTTCCAACCCAAAAAAACAAAATTATTCTCTAGAAATCAAAAAGAAATTTAGAATGTTAGACGAATTATTTAAGAATGTCCTACAGAAGAGTTTTTTAGTGATTCAGAGTGCGAAAAGAAACAAAGAAAGAAAATAAATCTGACAATGATCACTACCTGCATTCACTCCATTTATATCCCAGTGAAGTATTTGCATGAAGAGACTTTTGAACCTCAGCAAGATTGAGATAGGAGTAGATATAATTATCAACACATGGATCGCTAATCCCAATCTATGAAAAAGAAAAAGAAAAGAAGAGGAAAATGAACAAGACTCTCTTGCAAAGAGAATGACAAAAAACAAAATGCCAAATTCCATCACATACCAGATCATCAGATGGCACTGAGCCAGACGGTGGACAAAGAGGAGCATAGATGTTGTAGACATCGATCATTCCTTTCTCAACCCGGCCAAGTCCAGGCCTTTCTGACACTCTGGGCTGTGACTCCCATGACCAGTGAAGTTGCAATTCGCCTGAATCGCTTCGTGTGCTTCCTTGGAGATCAAAGCATGGGTATAATCGTATTCATAGTTCCCCTTCAGATTTGTATCATCATCCACATATGCATTGCCAATCTACAACATAAACCCCAAATGCATTCTAGAATAAGATTTTAATTCTTTCATGATTTATGGTCAGTGAAGATATAACCACTTACTGCAATGCCCTTGAGGTTGATGGTGGTCGCATTCATTTTATTGTTATTGGCAATAATGACATTGGCGAGCTGCGGAATGTAGTGGCCTGCATAGCTCTCACCAGTGATGAAGAAGTCGCGGCCTTTGAACTGAGGGAACCTCTCAAGCCAGTTGATGAGGAAAGTGTAGGTGTCTTCAGCAGTCCTGTTATCACCATTCTTGTCATAATCGGAGCTCGTGTTTGAGTAAGAGAAGCCAACACCGGCAGGGGACTCGAGGAAGAGCATATTCGCAACTGCGATTGTGAAGACACAGTTATAAAATATGAGTTGAAAGATATTCAGGGGCGGATTATTTTGTTGGTTAAAATTACCATTGTTCCATGCATATTCATTCTTGTACAAAGTATTGCCGTCCTTGTTCACAGAGAAGGGACCCAATTCAAGCATGGCTCCTGCACCCAAAGAGGAGCATCCTGGTCCTGCAACAGCCCAATTGATTTCCATCAAATATTGCCGAATATGTAAGAATTAGACCAGAATTGAATTTGGGAAAATTGATTCAAGCTATATAATTATGGCTAATGTTTTTTTTTTTTGAGATTTGAATCAGTTGGATAATGGCTGGAGTGTGTTCTCCTTCCATTGGGATGAACGTGGTATATTCACATGTTCAATTCCGACTTCGAATGAATGAGATATTCAAGTTTAAAGATTGCCTAATTCAAAGTCAAAAAGCGGACTAAAGTTAGTTAAAAGCATTTAGTCTCACATTGGCCATGAGATGGAACTTTGAAGTGTTTAAATAGAGAAAAATGGGAACAAAGGGTTTGCCCTTTGGATATTTCGAGTTTTCGCGCGCGATTAGGGAGAAACCATGCACGGCAAATCCGCACGCGCGCCGACGCTGGCGGCGGCCGGTGCTGAGCCAAGCTCAAGTCCGGTTCTTTTTGAACCGGGTATGGGTTACGCGGATCATACCGCTCCGCCATCCGGATCCAAACCGCCCAGCGCCACGGCTGTCAGTAAACTGTCGCGGACAGTTAGGCGGTTGCAACGGTTCAGAAGAACCGTTGCGTTGCAACCGTTCGGTCGGTTTCAGACATTTTTATCCCTCTCGGAGCGCTATAAATAGCGCTCCATATTCTCAAACAAAAACAAACATTCTCAAACAAAACACAACAAAAACAAACACAGAAATCAGTTCTCTGCGTTCTGAAGTGAGATCTTCTCTCTCTAGGTTGAAGTGACTTCCAACAGGAAGTGGGAATTCTGCAACTCTGAAAAAGGGCTCAGAAAATTCAACAGATTCTTTAATAAAATTATTGTCTGAATCTGGGACTTCCAAAGAAGAATATTCTTCTACCTTCCTCTTCAGTGGGTGCTCCTCCAAAGTAAAAAACAAATATTCTTCCAGAAATTTGTCTTGGTCCTGCTGCTTCAATAATCCTGTGAAGGTATTGGTTAACTACGGTTCGACCGTACGGTGATTTGGTAGTGCTATCCAAATACCGTAAATGAGTGTTGTATCTTGGTAGACCAGCGTCCAGTAACCCGTTAGCACCGGTGCAGGGAACGTAATTGTCCTAAGGAGATTCGCTTTAAGCGTACCTCACTCCAAGTACTGTGTAAGTGAATTAATTTTCTTTATACAGGAGTTATATTGATATTCAATATATTAAGACTGACTTATACCAGTCTAATTGGTGTTTAACCAAGGAAGGTAATTGAAAGGCGGTTCTTCAATTAAGGAACGTTCTATTGAACGGAAAACCTCCCACCTGATATTAACCGACCTGATCAATTAGATCGGTGATATTTCAGTGATATTGATTAGTTGTCAGATTGATCCTAAAAACTAACAATCTTAAGACAATTACGTAAAGTTTCTTAATTCTGTTCTGCTTGAACTTATAGAAAATGTCTGAGACTAATCAAGACAGCTCAAATAAGGCACCAAACATGCAGATACAAGCTTTGATGCCTACTCCATTTCCTAATCCGAAGCCGGAGAAGCCAGACAAAATTTGATGGCACAGAATTCAAGAGGTGGCAATAGAAGATGCTCTTCTACTTGACCACTCTGCATCTGGCCAAATTCATGCAAGAAGATCCACCAGAACCTGGAACTATCGGGACTCAGTCCTTGCAGTTAATGCATGGACTCAAGGTGACTTCCTTTACCGAAATTATATTTTGAATGGACTAGATGACTCTCTTTATAATGTCTACAGTCCTATCATAACGGCAAAGAAGTTATGAGCCAGTCTTGATAAGAAGTACAAGACTGAGAATGGTGGTACCAAGAAATTCGTCGTAGGACGATTTCTGAAGTACAAGATGGTAGACAACAAGACTGTGATCAGTCAGGTGCAAGAGTTCCAACTTATCTTGCACGATATAGAGGCCGAAGGTATGATTCTACCTAAAACTTTTCAGGTTGCTACTATCGTGGAGAAACTCCCATATGCGTGAAGAGATTTTAAGAACTACCTGAAGCACAAGCGCAAGGAGCTGAAGTTAGAAGATCTCATTGTGAGGCTTCGAATTGAGGAGGACAATAGAAAGTCCGAGAAAAGGAGTAGTAAGAACTCATATGAAGCCAAGGCCAATGTGATCGAAGACTCAAAGGGGAAAGCGTCTACTTTTAAAGACTTAAAGCGGAAGAAGACTGCCCAAGAGTACAAAGGCAAGATCCAAGAAGGTAAGAACATGCGCTTCAAGGGAACCTGCTATATCTGCAACAAAGAAGGGCCTAAGGCGAATAAATGTTGCAGCCGTCTCAAAAAGAATAAGAAGAACCATCCACAAGTAAACCTGACCGACCATGTGTCGTCAAGCTTTGCAGCTGTGGTGTCAGAAGTGAACCTGACGACCAATAATAAGGATTGGTGGGTAGACACTGGGGCTACTTGGCACATCTGCTCTGAGAAATTATTATTCTCTGACTATAAAAAATTAGAGCAAGATGAGCAACTCTTCATGGGAAACTCAGCCGTCTCCAACGTTGAAGGAAAAGAAAGGTCATCCTGAAGTGGACATCTGGGAAAGAGCTTACTCTCTGAACGATGTACTACATGTTCCAGATATCTGCAAGAATCTGATCTCTGGATCAATACTTAGTAAGAAAGGATTTAGGATAGTTTTTGAATCAGATAAATTTGTACTTACTAAGGGTGGGATGTATGTGAGAAAGGGTTATCTTGTTGATGGACTTTTTAAAGCCAATGTTGCAGTTGTGGACAAAAAGTCTGTGTATTTGTACCCAAAGCTTATAAATAAAGGAAAATATTCTATTATTTGCTTGAATCTCCTACTTTATGGCATGCTAGATTAGGGCATGTAAATTACAAGTTATTAAAAAACTTGTCTGATCTAGGATATATATTCCTAAACTCAACTTAGAAGAAATTCGCAAGTGTGAGATTTGTGTTGTGGCCAAATTAGTGAAAAATTCATTTCACTCAATTGATCAAAATACAGAACCTTTAAGGTTAATACATAGCGATCTGTGTGACTTGAAGTTTATGCCAATTAGAGGCGAGAAAAAGTATTTTATTATTTTTATTAATGACTCTACAGGATACTATTATGTGTATCTTTTAAACAGTAAGGATGAGGCAATGAATATGTTTTATAACATATAAAGCCGAAGTTGAGAATCAACTCGACAAGAATATCAAGATTCTAAAATCCGATAGAGGCGGAGAATATGAATCAAATGATTTTAGTGAGTTATGTGCTAAATTTAGTATAATCCATCAAACTATAGCACCATATACTCCTCAGCAAAATGCAATTGCTGAACGAAAGAACAGAACTTTAAAGGAGATAGTCAATTTCATGCTCGTAAGTTCTGGAGCTCCGCAGAGAACTTATGGGGGGAACCTCTGTTAACTGCAAATTATATTCTAAACAGAATAGCCCATAAGAAACTTGGTCTTATACCGTTTGAGTTATGACATGGAATGACACCTTCCTACCATTACCTAAAAATGTGGGGGTGCCTTTCAAAAGGTGCTAGCACCATTATCTAAAAAGACTAAGTTGGGATTAAGAACTATAGACTGCATATTCATAGGCTATGCCTTGAATAGTAGTGCCTACAGATTTCTGGTTCATAAAACAGAAATACCAGATATTCATGTAAACATGATTATCGAATCTTGAGATACTGTGTTCTTTGAAGACATCTTTCCATACAAACGGAAAACAAATAAGACTTCTGGGAAAAGAACACATGAGATGGCATTCAGGGACGAAAGCCCCGAGAAACCGATTGTTAATGCGAAAATTGAACCAAGAAGAAGTCAGAGATCTAGAATCTCAAAAATCTTTTGGTTCTGATTTCATAGCATATGCTATTGAAAGCGAGCCTCAAACTTTTAAAGAGGCTATGTCAACCCCAGAAGCACAAATGTGGAAAGAAGTTATAAATAGCGAAATAGAATCTATACTAAGTAATCATACTTGAGAATTGGCAAACTTGCCACCGGCAGTAAACCAATTGGGTGTAAGTGAATTTTCAAAAGAAAATTAAAACCCGATGGATCTATCGATAAGTATAATGCTAGATTAGTAGCCAAGAGCTACGACAAAAGGAAGGACTTGACTACTTCAATACTTATTCACCAGTAACAAAACTAGCCTCCATTCGGATGTTGATTGCATTGCAGTATTGTATAACTTAGATATCCATCAAATGAATGTCAAGACTGCATTCTTAAATGGTGAATTAAATAAAGAAATATATATGGAGCAACCTGAAGGATTTATAGTTAAGGGCCAAGAACACAAAGTGTATAAATTGATAAAATCCTTATACGGTTTAAAGCAAACTCCAAAATAATAGCATGAGAAATTTGATAGTATCATAATTAAAGATGGATTCACTATCAATGAATGCGATAAGTGTATTTATACTAAAACAGTTGGAAATGCATGTATTATTTGTCTTTATGTAGACGACATGTTGATAATTGGGACTAATATTGAAATTATTAAGTCCACTAAAAGAATGTTATCCAACAGTTTTGACATGAAGGATCTGGGGTTGTTGATGTAAGTTTAGGAATTAAAATCACTAGAACACCAGATGGAATCAGTCTATCTCAATCTCACTACGTGGAGAAGATGATCGAAAGATTCAAGGATCATGGGATAAAGGAGAATACAAATCCTTTTCTCCCACATATCCACCTTCATAAGAATACAAGAACTGGAATATGCCAGTTGGAGTATTCTCAGATTATCGAAAGTCTAATGTATTTGATGAATTGCGCTAGACTCGATATTGCTTACGCTGTAAGCAATTTAAGCAGATACACTAGTTACCCTAGTGATGAACATTGAACTGCTCTACTACGTGTATTGGGTTACGTATTACATACCAAGGAATATGCCTTGAGATATGGACAGTATCCACCTCTATTTGAAGGATACAGTGATGCTAATTGGATTGCAGATTTTGAGGAATCAAAATCAACTAGCGGATACGTATTTACTCTAGGAGGAGCAGCGGTATCTTGAAAATCTTTCAAAGAAACATGTATTGCATGTTCCACTATGGAATCAGAATTCATAGCCTTAGATAAGGCCGGAGAAGAAGCAGAATGGCTTCGACAATTTTTGAAAGATATACCATTATGGTAAAAGCCAGTGCCCGCTATATGCATACACTGCGATAATTAAGCAGCTATATTTAGGGCACAAAATGTTATATACAACGGTAAATCTAGACATATTCATCGTAGACATAATACTGTTAAGCAGTTGCTCTCAAATGGAATAATCTCTATTGACTTTGTCTCGTCAAAGATAATTTAGAGGACCCTCTTACTAAAGGTTTAAGTGGAGAGCGTATAAACCGCGGATCGAGGGGAATGGGTCTAAAAGCCTAACCTTACCGAGTCAGCTTAATGGAAATCTCATTTAGTAACTGGAGATCCCACAGACTAAGTTCAAGAGGAAAAACTAGTTATGATTGACTCAGCAAGTAAGAACTTAGGAGCTTGACTCCAATCCATTCCTAAGGCGCACATAAGTGCTTTCTACAAATGGATTAATGATACGCTTAACGCTTTTAATGATGCTTATATCTTATTATTAAACAAGTAGAGTAGACTACTCTTAATAGGACGATCACCTATGTGAGTATAGAGTTGGGTCGGCTCTTTTGGAATTTCTATGGAGGCTGTTATTCCCTAAAGATACTCTCTGAAACTAAGAATGTCCTGGGTCAAAATGGACACAACCGAGAACCAAAGTGGATTTGGAAAGTTACTGTATGAAGCTTGTTGACTTGGCTTATACTAACGACTAACAGTTCAAGACCTAGTTCACTGATTAGCCAGTAAGTCCGATAAAGTTTTCGCTATGAAAGGTTCAAGACCTAGTTCACCTATCCTGATGCAGTTTCTTTTCTAAAGTACCTTTCACAATAGAGTCAATCTCTTTGTGTGTCAATTCTCTGAATCTCCATTCATTATGGGGATTGTTGAAAATATGAAGAATATATGTGAATCTTTGAGTTTATTACGGCGAGATCCATTAATTGAATCAATTGGATAACAGTAGGAGTGTGTTCTTCTTCCATTGGGGATGAACGTGGTATATTCACATGTTCAATTCCGACTTCGAATGAATGAGATATTCAAGTCTAAAGATTGCCTAATTCAAAGCCAAAAAGGGGACTAAAGGTAACTAAAAGCATTTAGTCCCACATTGGCCATGGGATGGAAGTTTGAAGTGTTTAAATAGAGAAAAATGGGAACAAAGGGTGTGCCCTTTGGGTACTTGGAGTTTTCGCGCGCGATTAGGGGAAACCATGCTCGCACGCGCGCACGGCACATGCACACGCGCGCACCGCCGCTGGCGGCGGCGGCCGACCGGGCTCAGGCTCGAGTTCCCTACCCGGTCTGGTTCTTTTTGAACCGGGTCTCACGGGTATAGGTTACGCGGATCATACCTGCTCCGCCATCCGGATCCGAACCGTCCAGCACAACCGCTGTCAGTAAACCGCCGCGGACAGTTAGGCGGTTGCTGCAGTTGAAACGAACCGTTGCAACAGTTCAGACCGAACCGTTGCAACTGTTCAGTCAGTTTCGGACATTTTTACCCCTCCCAGAGCGCTATAAATAGCGCTCCATATTCTCAAACAAAGCACAACAAAAACAAACACAGAAATCAGTTCTCTGCGTTCTGAAGTGAGATCTTCTCTCTGGCTTGAAGTGACTTCCAACAGGAAGTGGGAATTCTGCAACTCCAAGCGACTTTCAAAAGATTCTGCAAAATTCATTCTGAAAGAGGGCTCAGAAAATTCAATAGATTCTTTAATAAAATTGTTGTCTGAATCTGGGACTGCCAAAGAAGAATATTCTTCTACCTTCCTCCTTCCTCTTCAGTGGGTGCTCCTCTAAAGTAAAGATAAATATTCTTCCTGAAATTTATCTTGGCCCTGCTGCTTCAATAATCCTGTGAAGGTACTGGTTAACTACGATTCGATCGTACGGTGATTTGATAGTGCTATCCAAATACCGTGAAGGATTGTTGTATCTTGAGAGATCAGCATCCAGTAAACTGTTAGCACCAGTGCGGGGGACGTAATTTTCTTAAGGAGATTTGCTTTAAGCGTACCTCACTCCAAGTACTGTATAAGTGAATTAATTTTCTTTATACAGAGGTTATACTGATATTCAGTATATTGAGACTGACTTATATCAGTCTAATTGGTGTTTAACCAAGGAAGGTAATTGAAAGGTGGTTCTTCAATTAAGGAACGTTCTATTGAATAGAAAACCTCTCACCTGATATTAACCGACCTTGCCAATTAGATCGGTGATATTTCAGTGATATTGATTAGTTGTCAGATTATCCTAGAAACAAACAGCAAATCCATCCACCTCCGGCCAGACAACCACGCTCCTACTCCGTTGGTTACCCCCGCTATCTCTCCTCGGTCCTCCTCTGAATCTAAGAGATCATTAGAACACCCCTAGCCTCACCAGGATCTCAACTGACCCATCAACGGTCATAGTCATACAAACAACCTCAACTGACCCATCAACGGTCATAGTCACGCATCAGCCACATTAACTGGAGCAAGTAATTTGAAAATCAAAATTCAAATTGGCCACTAATAATCCAAACTCAAACTTGGCCGCCGCCTGAGACTCTGCACAGATCTCATCCCCGCGTTATCGCACACGCCTGCATCCTCGGTGGGACCCCTCCACATGCTAGAACTCGCCGATCTAAATCTCATTCTGTGGCCCTCACAAACTTTGGTGTCATCCCCACATCTCCCTCGCAGCCTCGGTCAACTGGGTCCACCACCTCTAGTACCCCAACGCCCCCGCACCCTCCAGCGACTGGGCCCAACCTCTGGTATCACCACCGCCCTCGTAGCTTCGCTGCTTCCGATGACCGTGCTCACCACTGTCTAAAACCACATCCCCAACCTTGGGTCCCACCATCGTTGCGCCCGATTCACACAACCCCCCATTGGAGCTCCACCAGTGCCCTCGCAGTCTCCTGCGACATAAGCTCTCTGACGATGTGCGCCCTGGAAACAATCTCTTCTAAGAAATCCTACAAGCAGACGGATATAGATGCAGCCGGAGATGTAACCAACACGACAAGAATAGAGAAACAATGGAGAAAGCAAATCAATACAGTATTTCACAAGGTTCGACAATTTGCCTACGTCCTCGGGGCAAGGGAGAGAGAGATTTTATTGATTCAACAATCAATACAAACTAATGCAGAGGGATACTTGAGAGATCTTCCAGTTATTCAATACATGAGGGTTCTAGCCTTATTTATAGTCACAGAGTCTCAGGGTTTTAAGAAACCCTGATTGGATTCGATCCCAAACCAGGAAAGGAATCCAAATCCAGAAAAGTCAGCAGAAACGCGTCTGTTGGTCGACCGGTCGATCGACCGACCCTTGTGCTCGGTTAATCGGCACCAACAGAGAGCAGCTATCATACAGTTGGTCGACCGGGCGGTCGACGTCGACCACTCTTTAGCCACGTCGACCGTGAGGTCGACCGTTCCTTTACTGTGCATGTCGGTCGACCGACCATGTCCACTGGTTGACCGTGCAGTCGACCGGGACCTATCCTGGCCTACTGCATACGCCGTTTTCGCTCTCTTTGAATTCTGATCTCTATGCTATCTTCCTTTATCTCCTCTATCTCCTCTCTCCCTACAATTCTTCACCTCGGTGAAGATTTTTCAAATCTGAGCCGAGCTCCAACAAACACCGATATATCACCTGATGAAATTGACACACGATCTCGGCGAAATCGACACACAATCTCGGCATGAGCGCTCCAAACGAAATCGACACACGATCTCGGCGAAATCGACACACGATCTCGACTTGGCCTACAGACGAAACATGTTCCTTCAAATGAATTGCCAGCACACGTATAATTGATTTCCACTGATCTCATTAGATCCAAATTGAGTTTGTTGTCGCCACCTGCAACTCTCACCAAACTCCAATATTAATTGTGAGCTTCCAATTTCAGATCAGCTATCAACCAGAATGCACCACACATGCGTTCCCATCACTTTACCTGAAGAGAAATACCATACGAGCCGATCAACGAACGTGTCTTCAACTCAGCAACTATATGGAACTCTATTCTAATTGACCTCAAGAAGAACCCATCATGAGCCAACGCTGACTCTCCAACTGACTGGCTCTCTCCAGTCCACATGTCTTCAAGACGGTCCAACCAAATCTGAGTAGAGCACACCAACACCATCATCATCTTCAACAAACTGGATGCACACCTCCTTATGCAAGCTTAACCATCTTCTCACCAGAAGATCAACTGTTCATCGAGATCACAATGCTTCACCTCTACGTGAAGTCCAACTCTTCACCTCTACGTGAAGTTCCACTCAAAAATTCAAATACACCATATAACTTCATACGGGTTGCATTACCAAATGGTGTGCCTCTACAGCTGCCCATGTACCTTGCCCAAAGGATCAAACCAACTGTAGTTCATTAAAATGAGCTCCATCAAGCTCAAGTACCTGTGATTGAATCTTTAGCAGTGAACCGACCTGGCCGAGTCATATGAACTCCTCACTACTGTCATGGAGAACAACGGCCTTCAACTTGAGCTTATCGCGGTCACAAGCTTAAAATTCATGCTTCTTCACCACTTTCATGGTTTTATCTTGGTTCTAATGGCTGCAAATAATTTGACATTCTCATCAATATCGTTAACCTGTTCAGTATCAACTCTGGCTACATGATTTTCACTCGGTGTCACATCCGGTGAAGTCTTCATTGATACCGAACCAACTGGAGAGAGTAGCATTAACCTCCACCCATTGCGATCCTTCCTTGGTCTTCGTTCTCTCCACCTGCTGAGAGATGGTAGACTTCAACACTAAAGCCTCACCAAACGTGACATGCTGACTCAACACGATCTTCTTATTTTCGGAGTCCTATAGCCTGTAGCTTTTCATATTTCTTTTGACACCCAAAAAAACAAACTTCTTTGCTCGCAGATTCACCATGCCATCTTTGGAACTAAAGTAGGCCGGACTTTTAAATTCCCGCAGCAAATCATGACCTTGAGTAGCTTTCCCAGACCATACTTCCAGTGGAGTTTTACCTCCTATAGCAGTCGATGACAATCTATTTATGAGATGGCTATCATACACAATCACCTCAACCCAAAACGATTTGTCTAATCATGCATTAGACAACAACCACCGAGCCTTCTCCAGCAAGGAGCGGTTTATCTCCTTAACCAACCCATATATTCCATCTGTGAAGTGAGTACTAATACAGTGTTCTGGCCAAATTATAGGAATTGGTTCATGTATCTTTCAACATTACCAATTTGTACCTCCTTAATCTTCCTACCAGTCTGCTTCTCCATTATTCCTTTCCACTTTATCAACATATATAGGGCTTCACACCTTTGTCTCATGGGATTTATCCAACAATACCTAGATAAATTATCAATAAAAGAGACAAAGTACCTGTGACCTCCAAGCGATGCAGTCTTAGCAGATCTCCAAACGCTTACGTGAACACAATCAAGAAGACCTTCAGAGCTGTGAGTACTGATGCTGAATTTCACCTTCTTCTTGTCCAGAATGTCGTGTTCACCCAATTTCAAGTTACAGATAGCAGAACCTTCTAATGATCCCTTTTTTACTAGAGCTTGCAAAGACTTTTCACCTCCATGTCCAACCTTCATCTAACAGACCTTCGTGCAACTATTATCTGAAGAAATAGAAGTCTCCACATGACTTGTAACTGTACTACCCTTCAAGTAGTAGAGATTTCTTCGCTGGACGCCCTTCATAACCACCATTGAGTCTTTGGTTATCTTGAAAACACTATCTCGTATAGATACCATAAGACCCAATGCTTCCAAAGTGCCAACAGAGATAAGATTTCTTTTGAGTATACCTCACCTCCTTCAACTCTCGTACTATCTCATCAAACATCTTGATACAGACTGTACCCATCCCTTTCACATTACACGGATGATCATCACCCATGAACGTGAAGCATCAATCTAGCTTCTCAAAGCTAGAAAACCAGTCCCTGTTCGGGCACACATGATATGTAGCTCCTGTATCTAAGATCCACTCAGTATTATCTGAGTAATTAATAGTAGGAGTAGTAATAGAGAGAGAATACTGATGAGTCTGAATCCGATCCATTCGTCTGTGAAGTACTGGCTTGAGTACTGACCACCTTTGCGAAATTTGCCTCGGTCATCGGCTCCTTTTTCTTACCTTTGGCCTTTGGACAATCAACTTTCAAGTGCCCTAGCTCCTTGCATAAGGCGCACTGATTTCTCTTCAGATCTTAGAAGCCTGATCTGGATTTCGATCTTCCCTGATCACCTCTTCATTTCCGATTGGAACTCCTGCCTCTTACCGCCAATGCCTTAACTATTGTGCTTCCTAAAGAAGACAGTCTGTCCTGCCTCCTTACTTCATAATTTACAAGAGCAGCAGACACCTCATTGTACTTAAGGGATTTTCTTCCATTTATCAATGTAAGAGTAAAGGTCTCATACTCTTCTTGAGGAAGAGAATTCAAAAAAATTACCGCTTTATCTTCTTCATCGATCTCCACATCCACAATAACTAGGTCTGTAAGAAGCTTTGAATAGCTATTCATGTGTTCGTTAGTGGAGCATCCTCTATTCATCTGAAAACGATAAAGCTTACTCTTCAACTGCAACCGCGATTCGACGATTTTTGTCAGATACTTCTTCTCTAGATCTCCCACAGCTGCCTCACAGATGTTTCATGCAACACATGATACTTGATGTCTTGTGTCAAACAAGACCTGATCAAGCCACACGCTGTTTGGTTCATCTTATTCTAATCTTCTTCAGTAGTTGACTCGCGCTTCTTCTCCAGCTATAGAGTGTCTTTAAGATTTGATGCCGTCAGCGCATCCATCACCTCACATCTCTACATACTGAAGTTGTTCTTACCGTCAAACTTCATCACATCAATCCTTAATGGATATAGATCCACGAAGTTCCCCCACGATGTACTATCTCTAGCCATCTTCTCAACTGATTTCTCAAAGCAATGCGGAAATAAAACGGAGTTAGAAAAATAAACTAGATAAAGATAGGATATTTACCTCCACGCGAAACTCTCAAAGAGTTTCCAAAACTATCTACTCCTTCGAATTGATTCCTCAAGCAATCCACACGCTATTTTGAAATTGACACACGATCCTAGAAACAGTCCCAATGCTACTACGAGATCGATACACGATCTCTACCAGATGGCAACTGATGCCCTTGGAATTAACACACGATCCCACGACGAACCTGGGATGCTCTGATACCACTTGTTGCGTGCGCCCTGGCAACAACCTCTCTGAGGAATCCTACAAGCAGACGGATACAGATGCAGTCGGAGATGTAACCAACACGACAAGAACAAAGAAACAATGGAGAAATCAAATTAACATAGTATTTAACGAGGTTCGGCAATTTGCCAACGTCCTTGGGGCAAGGGAGAGAGATTTTATTGATTCAACAGTCAATACAAACTAATACAGAGGAACACTTGAGAGATCTTCTAGTTATTCAATACATGAGAGTTCCATCCCTTATTTATAGCCACAGAGTCCCCAGTTTTAGGAAACCCTGATTGGATTCGATCCCAAACCAGAAAAGGAATTCAAATCCAGAAAGGACAGCAGAAACGCGTCTGTCGGTCGACCGACTGGTCGACCAACCCTTGTGCTCGGTCGACCAGCCGGTCGACCGGCACCAACAGAGAACAGCTATCATACAGTCAATTGACCAGGCGGTCGATCGCTCTTTAGACACGATCGACCGTGCGGTCGACCGTTCCTTTGCTGTGCATGTCGGTTGACCAAATGTCCACCGGTCGACCGTGCGGTCGACCGGGACCTATCCTGGCCTATTGCATATGCCATTCTCGCTCCTTTTGAATTCTGATCTCTGTGCTATTTTCCTCTATCTCCTCTATCTCCTCTCTCCCTACAAAAATCAGATCTGAAATGCCTCCCTAATATCAGATCCAGTTAGATTTGAAAGGATCAAGCCAAATCTGGCCACCCCAAGCCGGATCCTCGAGTCAACTTGCTCTGACACTGTTCCTAAAGGCGGCGGGCCAGCAGCAACGTCGCCTTACATAGCAGATGCAACAGAGGTCAGGCATGAAGTGGACGCGTTGTCCAGACAACCTCGCCCCTCTCAGTACAAGGCTATGATACAATCTTGGATATATCAGATTAACTGAGAGGATAAACTCACCGTCGAGCCACCATGCTCCTCACGATGACCCATCTTGCCGAAAAAGCACCACCCCAACGTCGGATTTGCCACTAGATCAGCTGACTCCTGGAACCCAATGCAGATCTAGCTGATGCGCACCAGATCCGGCAACAAACGAGAAAAAAAAAAAAAAAGATCAAAAAAGAAGAGAAGAAGAAAGAGAAGGAAAGAAATAAAAACCAAATTTGGATGGTCAGGTAGGGAGGGGAGGGAGAGGAGGAGAGCCTTCTCCTCCCCGGAGAGGGCGATCTAAGGGCTAAGCTTGGGGGAAGGGAGGGAGAGAGACTTTGCTCTCAAAACTCCACTCATAATGTTACGAAATTCTCAAATCACTGTATGTTTGTCAGTTCTTTAAGTTTCTATGGGATCTGACTGAAATATGGGAGGTTTTACGAACAAATCAAACAAAACAGAAGTAAGAAACAGTACAAGGTCATTTGTCGGAGCCTTTTTATTTTCTATATTTTTCATGAATCATTTATAATCAAAAAGAAAATGTAATAATATAATTTCACATTAACATCATAAATCGCAAAATGCAGTATTGTGAAGAAATGAAAAAAAAAAAAAAGAAATTATATTACCTCCATTAAGCCACAAGACAAGTGGTTTCTGTGATGAATTGTGCATGGCCTCGACAAAGTAGTAGAAGAGAGCTCTCCCTGCACCAGGATCCACTGTCACATAGCCTGAATACTGACTGAAATTTACTCCTCCAGGCTGGCCAGGCAATGCTGTGATCCTATCAGCTTCCATCAGCTCATCTTGTTGGCCAATGAACACCGAAAATGCATTTGGTTGGACCCATGGCTCCTTATGAGGAGATGTAGGAGGCTTCCAATGCATCATGGCGACAAGGCGATCTGCCTCATTGCTTCTGGTTGCACCACAGACTGCAATGAAGCAGAAAGAGAGGAGAAACAGAGATGCCCATTGAGACTTCATCTTGCATGCAATTCTCAATGGAGAGGAGCAGAGAGATATATGTAGCTTTTGTTGGCAAAATCTTCCTTAGATGGAAAACAATGAGATTTGGAAATGATCAGGGTTGCCAATGGTGAATTCATTTAATGGAGAGAAATGAGGATGAATTCTTTAGTAAGTTGATTGATATAGAAGAAATCTAGGATATCATTCCTTGTTGATTTATCATCTTTAACGTTTATTTAGTGTCATAACAAAGGGAAAATAAGTTTTTGTAATTATAATAATTTCCCAATTTGTTTCCATCTATTTTTTCTAATAAAGATTTTGCTTTTATTTATTTATTTATTTATTTATGGTACGTTTTGTAATAATAAATCAATATTGTCTATAAAACTTATTTTTCTTTTTCTTTTTTTTTTCAAGAAAAGAGACATATGTAATGTAATATTGACTTAAATTCTTAATGAATCATGATAATAATATCTTATAATTATTACAATCAACAACAATTTAGCTAAGACTAGTATCAAATCAAATAAGTATCCATAATTTTAGGAAGATTGAGAAATCTTGTGCCAAATATGATTTCTAGGCACAGCTGAGAGTGATTTTTCCCATCAAATTCTTCCCTTTTGATCATATATTTTCAGGAAAATTTTCAAAAAAAACTCGTAATTTAAAAATAATTTTATAAATAGATCCCCCAAAAATATTTACAAGAATAGACTTTTGACATGGCACATCAGCACCACGTCGGCGCCACCAGTGGCAGGGGAGGTTTTTGGTTCGGCCGGAGTTAGTAACCAGGTGAATAAATTTTTTTACTATATTTGCTCGACTGGAGTTGCTAGCCCCGGCTGTACTATGTCTATATATATATATATATAATTATATATATATATATATATTATATATATATATATATATATGTATATATATGTATATATATATGTGTATATATATATATATATATATATATATATATGTATAATTTTTTTGACTTGACCCGAATTTGCAATCCCGGCTGAGGGAAATTTCAATTTTTTTAATTTTTTTTTGGCTCGATAAGAGTTGAGCTAACTCTGTTGCATGCTTTGTTGATAATAAGTTCAACCATGCATACACGTTCATGCATGCTCATGATGCCTTAACGTGCCTTGATGCATGCATTAAGGTTCATGCATGCCCATTAACATTCATTAATGTATACTCATGATGCATGCATTAACGCTCATGATGCATGCATTAACGTTCATGCATGCATCGCTCAAAAATGCCAAAAGGGTCTTAGCTGGGGTTGCCAATCCTCGCCCAGTCAAATTGGGAAAATGAACAATCTAATGTGTATTTTTTTCTTGACCGGGGTTGACAACTCTGGTCGAGGCATGCATGAGGTCAAGCAAGTGAACGTTACTCATTTGAAAATTGGAGGGAAGTTTAGCGGGGGTTGGCAACTCTGGTCAAGCCAAAAAAAATGTATACTTTTTAACCTGGGTTGCCAACCCTAGTTGAATCAAAAGCGCCCTCTCCCAGCACCAGCGTCACACTAGCAACCAGCACTATGTGGCTTGTCAGAAGTTTATTCTTGAAAATATTTTTGGGGGTCCATTTTTAAAATTATTTTTAAATAATGGATTTTTTTTGAAAAGTTGCCCTTTCTTTTCTGGTAGAAAAAGTTTTGAGCATAATAAACTATCATTTTAATTCTATGCTGATTTAATAATATCTACTTGCTCTCTATGAAAGGTTTTTAGTTGCAAGCTTTCCATAAAATAACTGTTAAGAGTAGTATTAGGATTAGAATTCATATTGTATTAGAACAATATTAGGAACAAAAGTTTCCTTATTATTCTTTTATTCTTATATTATAATTGTATTAAGATTTCTCTTCATAAATTGTATCCCTATATATATTTGAGCATTGCCCTCATCAATAATATACAATTCAGTTTTCTCCTTCTTCAATTATTTATAACATGGTATAAGAGTAAGATTTCTTCTACTAATCATCATCGACAAATTGTTCACACGCCTACGCTAGGCGTGCTGATGAAGCATGTGCCTAGCGCGGCCACGTTGTGCTTCCTTTTTTCAAAATTCTTTTATCAGCCGCTCTCATCGTCGCCGTCAACATCATCAATCTCATAACCTCACCAACAACTCCAACCAATCAAGTTGTCAAGTTGTGTATCAATGAATTTCTCACCAATTATCTCTTGTTTTGTGAAACCAAAGACTTCAGCATCATGCTCTCAAATCCACATCAAGCTTTCATCTTGTTCAGAGAAATCAAAGTTCAACAATCGAAGTGGTCTGCAACTTTTGCTAGTCTAAGTTCAAATTCAAGTCCAAGTTCAAGTTCTTCTAACTGCACTGGTCCGAGTGCGTTTACTAGCAGACATCACTAGATTCTTCTAACTGCACTGATCCGAGTGCATTTTTCTAACTTCACTGGTCCAAGTGCGTCTATTGGCGGGCATCACCAGATTCTACTACTAGCTACACTGATCCCAATGTGTTTACTGGCGGGTGTCACTGTTCTACTACATACCTACTACGGTCTACTGCAGTCAATCATATCATCGTTCCTTCTAAGTTTGAGAAATCTCTGAAACACTAATTTTTTTCTTTATTTTTTTTTAAAGGTTTGGAGAGTTGTTTGGCAAACTCATGTTGGTTTATCACCATAAGTTTGAGGGGGGTGTAAAGAGTAGTATTAGGATTAGAATTCATATTGCATTAGAATAATATTAGGAACAGAGGTTTCCTTATTATTCTTGTATTCTTGTATTAGAATTGTATTAGAATTTCTCCTTATCAATTGTATCCTTATATATTTTGGGCATTACCCTCATCAATAATATACAATTCATTTTCTCTTTCTTTAATTATTTGTAACAATAATAATACCAGAAAGGTCACCAAGCAAAAAGAGAGAGAGAGGGAAGAATTTAAATTTATATAAGAGTCTGTTGAGCGCCAACAACAACCACACAGAGGAAGCCCTAGATCTCCAATGCACGAAGAACAGTACCAATAACAGCACAAACACCCAATCACAGAGAAAAGCACAGAAACACAGATTTAACGAAGTTCGGCCTTGATGCCTACGTCCTCGGGGTAAAAAAGGGGGAGGGTTTTATTGATTTCTGCAAATCAATACACTTACAGCAATGAGAATCGGGAGAGCTCTGCCTCTGCTATACTCTCCTCCACAATCGCACACAAAACCCTCTACAAGATCCTTCTAGAGAGACAAACCCTAGAAATCCAACACAGCCTTTAAATAGGGTTCAAAACAACCCTTTTCGAAAACATCCTGACCCGACTGTCGATCGACCGGCCGGTCGACCGATCCTATGCACCGGTCGACCGGGCCGGTCGACCGGGTCTAACCGAGGAGTTAGGAACTTTCAGTCGGTCAACCGCCCGGTCGACCGATCACCTTCTGCGGTCGACCGGACTGGTCGACCGCTACCCTGTGCATGTTAGCGTGCACGTCGGTCGACCAGACCGGTCGATCGATCTGCTGCTTCTGCCGACGGTCGACCGGGTCGGTCGACCGTGCTCCTACTTGAAGCACTGTTTTGCTGCTGTTTCTGCTGCTGAATCTGGATTTCTTCATTCGTCAACTTCTTCGACTTCCTCCCCTTACAATTCTCCACCTCGGTGAAGATTTTTCTAAAATCTGAGCCGATCTCCAACGTACCCCAGTCTATCACCTGGCGAAATCGACACACGATCTCGGTGAAATCGACACACGATCTCGACTTGAAAGCACCGGACGAAATCGACACACGATCTCAGATTGGAATCTGTAGCTCAACTATCCACTGGAAAATACCGCACATGCCTTCCCTACACTTCACCTTAGGAGAACTTCCATACATGCTGATCACCAAACTGTGGCTCCACCGCAACTTCACGACCTCACGAAGACCTCCTCATGAGCCAACACTGACTCTCCAACTGACTAGCTTTATCTAGTCTACCTGTCTTCAACTGACGGTCCAACCAAGTCTGCGTAGAGCACACCAAACACCATCATCGGCTTCAACTGGATGCGCACCACTCCTTATGCAAGCTCAACATCTTCTCACCGGAAGATCAACCTGTTCATCGAGATCACAACACCTCACCTCTACATGAAGTCTAACTGGCCACAACACTTCACCTCTACGTAAGCCTCTTCATCTCTACGTGAAGTTCCAATCGGCCACAACTTTTCACCTCTACGTGAAGTTCCAAAGCTTCTCGAGAACCCAAACAGCTTCATACGGGTTGCATCACCAAATGGCTGCGCCTTTACGCTGCCTACGTACCTTGCCCAAAGGATCAAGCCAACCGTAGTTCATCGAAATGAGCTCCATCAAGCTCAAACACTTGTACCAATATCTGCAGCAGTGAACCTATCAGACTGAGTCATATGAACCTCCTCATGACCATCATGGAGAACAACGACCTTCAACTTGAGCTTGTCACGATCACAAGCTTGAGATTCATACTTTTTCCCCACAAGCGTGGTTTCACCTTGGTTCCAATGACTGCAAACAACTCGACATCCTCAGCAATGTCTTCAATCTGTTCAGCATCAACCTTGGTTTCATGATCTACACCCGGTGTCACATCCGGTGAAATCTTCTCTAATGTCGAACCAACTAGAGATGATGGGTAGCATCAACCTCCACCCGCTGCGATACTTCCTTGGTCTCCGTCCTCTCCACCTGCTGAGAGACAGTGGACTTCAACACTGAAGTCTCTCCAAATGTGACATGCCTACTCATCATGATCTTCTTGTCTTCGGGGTCCCACAACTTGTAGTTGTTCCTTTTGACACCCAAAAACACAAACCTCTATGCTCGCGGATTCACCTTACCATTCTTGGCACTGAAGTAGGTTGGACTTTCAAACTCCCGCAGCAAATCATGATCTTGAGTAGCTTTTCCAGATCAAATTTTCAATGGAGTTTTACCTCCTATCGCAGTCGATCTATTCATGAGATGGCTAGCATACTCAGTAGCCTCAGCCCAAAATGACTTGTCTAATCCTGCATTAGACAACAACCGCCGATCCTCCTCTAGTAAGGAACGGATTACTTCTTTAGCCAACCCATTTGTACCTGTTGTGAAGTGAGTAGCAATTCCGGTGTTCTGGCCAAATCGTAGGAATTGGTTCTGAAAGTGCTCTGATGCCAATTGTAGATCACCTAGAGGGGGGGTGAATAGGTGATAATGCTAATCTTGAAACTAAATGCGCTAAATGCGGAAGCTAATGCAAATTTTGCAAACACACTTAATACAACACACAAGTGTGGCCGAATTCCCAGTGAAGGGCTCTGGACTAACTTCTCTTGATTCCCCTTGAATGGGTTGAGGTGTTATGTGAAGCTCTTGTGGTTAAGTATAAGTGAGGTACACACAAACAACCAAGCATACACAAGATATAGCAATATGAAATATGCAAGGTACAATGCAAGCAATGTATGATATGAATAGTGAATGATGCTTTGCATAAATGTAAAGAGAGAGAGTTAGAGAGACAAGTGGATCAAACGCTAACAACAAGATATGTTTCGAGGTTCGAGCCCTTAGCTCTACATCCCCGCCTTCACCACCGTGAAGGATTTCCAATCCACTATCTCCCACCGAGGGAACCTCTACCGAAGAGGATTTGTTACAACAAGGGAGTACCAAACTCCTCTCTCAATACAAACACCACCTCACACAAGAGGGGTAGGCCCATAGCCAAACAACAACCAACACCTCTACCGAAGAGGGTTTACAAACCAAACTCCACCTCTCACTAGAGGGAGCAAACCACAAGCCTCAACCTCTACCAAAGAGGGAGCAAACACCAACCCAAATCAACCTCACCAAGAGGGATACAAGAAATCAAGGGGTTTACAACAAGTGGTATATCTCAACCACAAACCTCTTTCCTTTTTCCACAAACAAAGATCCTAAATAGAATAGGATAGATGATAGCTCAAGTGTGAAAAACTAAGTGTTTTGATCAAAGAAAACTCTTGGGAAAACACCAAAAATGATATAGAGATTTTTGCTCAAAAACAATTCTCAAAACCTAGTTTCTTTGAAAATAACAAAAAACTAAGATGAATCTTTTTGGCACTTAAACTCTTTTGAAAACTTGTTTAAAACACTGAAGAAGTCAGGAAATTTTAGCTCAAAAAATCTTAGCTAAAACCCTAAAGAAATGGGGTTTATACAGGCCCATCAGAAAACTAGCCATTAGGCTGATCTGGCAGCCTGACAGGCTACCGGTCGGCCGGCCCGGCCGACCGCCAATGGTCAGAAATGTGACCGTTGGGGCAACCCGGCCGACCGAAATAAACAGAGAGCACTGCTCTCAGTTCCGGTCGGCCGCCTGGCCGACCGTCCCTGTGTCTGCCAAACGTGCACAGGCTTGTGCACGTCGGTCGACCGCAAGGGTCGACCGGCCCTTGGTACGGTCGACCCGTGCGGTCGGCCGTCCTGGCCTGTCAGCCACTGTTCAGGGACAGAAAACACATGTTAAAATATTTCTAAAAATTCTTTTAAGTCTTGTAAAAATACCCAAAATGTTTTTATCATATTGCATTGATATATAAACATGTGATAAAAAGTTTAGCTCAAATATCAAGCACATGAAACTATTTTTGTGTTTTAACATTTTTACCAAAAATCAAAACATGTATTTTTATCAAACTTGAATTTTTCAATACATGAATAAGATAGTCAAAATAAGTTTGTATAGGAAGTTTAAGCATGTAAGTATATAGAGCACATCTAATATACATAAAAACAAAGTAAACTTGTTTTGATCAATCTATTCATGAAAACCAAACACCAAACATAAAACGTGTGTGTTTGTGTGCACTTGAGCATATCAACTATACTAAGCTTTACAAATGGATCTAAACACACTATCTAAATTAGGATACCTAAGTCTTCTTGACGATCTTCAATCTTCAAGCCGACTTGATCCCAAACGTGATCCACCGAGTGTAAAGGTATGATCTTGATGCTCGGGCACGGGAATCACCAAGTGAAGACTTCCAAACTCCTCTTTTTGAAGAATCACCAACTAATATCTTGTTATATGATCTGTAACTAAAATCACAAGATAATTAGTAAACATAACTACATGAGTTAATTATCATCAAAACTAGGGTGGAAGGCCTTTGGGCCAACAATCTCCCCCTTTTTTATGATGACAAAACTCATGGAGTTATATATGCATGGATTAAAGTTAAGCTTCAAAGAAGCTCCCCCTTAACTCATGCATAACCAAATAAACATAATGAATATACAATGAAGGCTCTTAAACATGAATGCATAGAAATGCATAAACAATAAAAGGCTCTAAATACCAATGAAATGTTCAAAAACAAAACATGCTCTAGATACCAATAAAAATTAAACTAAAATTAAACTTAATATATGCAAAACATAAATATGAAGTTTTTTATATGCATATTAAACTCTCAAATAATTCTCCCCTTTTTGTCAATCATCAACAAAGGGGTAAAAATCAAAACAAAACAAAATCTTCTCCCTTTTTGTTCGAAACAATGAATCAACAAAGGTTGAAAACAAGAAAAAACAATATTCTCCCCCTTTTTGTCTAAAACAAAAACAAAGTCAATAAGGGGTTACATTCAATTAAGATATCAATCAAAAATATGTCAAAGAATAGCATCTTGATACCAATTGAAAGTAAACAAAAAATATTGATACCAATTGTAAATAATTTTCATTTTGAACATATGATACCAAATTTGAATTTTCAATCATAAAGTATGGGAGTACAAATACCAATTGAAAGACAAAATTAAATTTTCTCCCCATTTATGAAATACCAGCTAAACCAATGCGTAGGCTTGATACCAATTTAAAAATAATCAATTAAAACAAAATTGAAGCTCAAGCTTAGCATAAACACAAACATATGTATGGAAAAATAGATACCAATTGAAATTGATATTCTTGGAATTGAAAGCATACATACATACAAACATATATGAGTATACAAGAAGGGTCAAAATTGATACCAATTGAAAGAGTCCAATGATACCAATTGAAACAACAATAATGATCAAGTGTATATCTCATATAACTACCACCCAATCATGGTTCAAGTTTTAATGATTTTCATTTTAAAGCATACATGAACATGATCTCCCATCCAACCTCCCATCGAAGGTAGGGGTTTTCAAAAATTAGATTTGAAAATAAGCTTTGTTTGAAAAACTCTACCAAAATGAAGAATACTGTAACTAGTTAAATGGAAAATCTTTTAAACTAGTACGAAATTCTTCAAGAAAGGAATAAACTAAAAATAATTTTCATAAAACACATGTAAATCACATAGCACTTAAAAACACTCATATTCAATAAAGTCCATACATGCTCATGAAAACATACTCATGAGAAATATTTTAAAAATGGTGAGTGTACAAGTAATGTGTGACATGGCATTATGAAATATCCAATTAAGCTCAAATTCCTTGAAACAAGAAAACATGAAAAACTTATTTAATCTTCAAGGTATATGTATGTCTTATACAAACTAAGGTATACATACATATCCAAACACAATGAGTCCACAAAGATATATGCATGAAGGCACGTGGCTCAAAGGATGTATATGTATAAACAATAATTTGGATAAAATGGACATATACATGAAGTGAAAACACAAGATCATAAAAAACAAAACTAAAAAGGGAATACAAGTTTAAAATACATGAATCATCAAAACTAGACTATACTAGCACATCTAATGGGTTCAAATAAGCATTCAAGCTCAAACATATATAGATTTATTTGTGGCCCACTATATGTACAAGTATAAATCCTAGTCTTAATGAAAACTAACATTTAAACATGTAATCAAAGCATGAAGCATAAAACAAGATAAAAATCAATATGATAAACAAAAACATGATTATTAAGAAAATCCACAAGTTATTAAACCTATGATAAACATGATAGCTAAACAAATGGTGAGAACACTAAAATAATAGTCCATATTAAACATGGGTGTCTCAAAATGCTAAACATGTATGTCAAGGATTTAATAAACATGGCATTTTCATAATAATCTACAAGCAATAAAACATGCTATATATGATAAACATGAAAAACATGTAAACAATAATTAGGAGTTAGGAATCATTACCAACACCTAGAAGGCAACTTTTCTCGTCTCCAAAACATGGTGGTCTTCTCCACCAAACATCCCTTGAAAGTGATGCATCCAATTGATTTCCATGAAGCTCGGAACGCATCCACTCCAAGGTACGGCAACTCTCACGTCATGTGAGAGCCCACACCTACATCAAACACACGAGGGGTGGTCTTTGGAACCCATATCTTATTTGGTCCATGGGGTTAGTCCCTTCTCTAACCCAGACAAACTTATTTGCTAAATTTGAAACATGTAATCTATCATAACAAAATTTAGCAAGGTGGGCCATACGTCCACAATGTGTACAAGTGTACACATGAGTATACATGGTGTGATGGTGTCCATGAGGAGCATGTGTATGCCGTGATGGGTGTGCATGCATAATAGATGGAATTTGTTTCTTTCGAAACAAAGTTTCCAAACGTGTATGGCCCACAACACATTGGCTCAAAGTGGAGCCCAAACAATCAATATTCTTCTTTAAAACATTTATATCATTTTTAATCAAAGAAGAAGTGGCACATGCAATAGGTAGACTAGATGAAGAAGCTACACTATCATGGCAAACATGTGAATCAATCTTATTTTTCAAAACTTCATTTTACTTTAAACAAATTTCTAAATCTTTAGAAATAGATGCAATTTTTAATTTTAAAGAATCATTCTCTTTTAAAATGAAATATTTTTGAAAACAAGTTTTCATTTTCTTCAAAAGTGTTTCACAATCATTTTTAGATTTTAAAAACTCATTTTCTTTTAGAACAAGGTCTAGTTGAGATCTCAATGAATCCCTTTCATTATAGACCTCAACCTTCTCTTGCAAAACAATTTCAAGTCTAGAATTCAAACTTTTATTTTTTTTTCAAGACCTAGACTTTTCTTTTTCAAAATCTTATATTTTTCAATCAATTTTTTACAAACAATAGAAAGTTCTTCATTCAAAGCATGGGGATCAACATAATCATCACATGAAGAACTAGCATCATAACTATCTAGTTGAGTTTCCGATTGTACCTCAAGGGGGTCATTCCCTTGGACCATCAAGCATTGTGATTCGGATTCTCCACTAGATTCCTCTTCTTGGATTTGCACTTGAAGCTTGGAGGTGTTGGTGGTTATCAACATATTCCACACTGCAAATGCGGAATCAAAGTTAGAAGCAAGCATAAGATATTCTTTAGGTAATGTGCTTCTAATGGCCTCAAGGGCTTGTGCATTGGCCCATATATGATTGCGATTACCAAGATAGCATTTCTTGGTGGCCGCAAGGAAAACATGTAAGCCTAGGGTTTGGAGGTATATGGACATCCTAGTCTTCCAAACAAAAATGTTGGAAGCATCATACATAGGTGGGGTCATGAAGTCCATGGTAAACTATATGAGTGTGCAAACAAGCAAATGCAAACAATAGATTAGCAAACAAATGGATCTCACTCCTAAGATGTTAAGCCTAAGTATCAGGAGCGTAGGCTCTGATACCAATTGAAAGTGCTCTGATGCCAATTGTAGATCACCTAGAGGGGGGTGAATAGGTGATAATGCTAATCTTGAAACTAAATGCGCTAAATGCGAAAGCTAATGCAAATTTTGCAAACACACTTAATACAACACACAAGTGTAGCTGAATTCCCCGTGAAGGGCTCTGGACTAATCCTCTTGATTCCCCTTGAATGGGTTGAGGTGCTATGTGAAGCTCTTGTGGTTAAGTATAAGTGAGGTACACACAAACAACCAAGCATACACAAGATATAGCAATATGAAATATGCAAGATACAATGCAAGCAATGTATGATATGAATAGTGAATGATGCTTTGCACAAATGTAAAGAGAGAGAGAGAGAGAGTTAGAGAGACAAGTGGATCAAACGCTAACAACAAGATATGTTTCGAGGTTCGAGCCCCTAGCTCTACATCCCGCCTTCACCACCGTGAAGGATTTCCAATCCACTATCTCCCACCGAAGGAACCTCTACCGAAGAGGATTTGTTACAATAAGGGAGTACTAAACTCCTCTCTCAATACAAACACCACCTCACACAAGAGGGGTAGGCCCTTAGCCAAACAACAACCAACACCTCTACCGAAGAGGGTTTACAAACCAAACTCCACCTCTCACTAGAGGGAGCAAACCACAAGCCTCAACCTCTATCAAAGAGGGAGCAAACACCAACCCAAATCAACCTCACCAAGAGGGATACAAGAAATCAAGGGGTTTACAACAAGTGGTATATCTCAACCACAAACCTCTTTCCTTTTTTCACAAACAAAGATCCTAAATAGAATATGATAGATGATAGCTCAAGTGTGGAAAACTAAGTGTTTTGATCAAAGAAAACTCTTGGGAAAACACCAAAAATGATATAGAGATTTTTGCTCAAAAATAATTCCCAAACCTAGTTTCTTTGAAAATAACAAAAAAACTAAGATGAATCTTTTTGGCACTTGAACTCTTTTGAAAACTTGTTTAAAACACTGAAGAAGTCAGGAAATTTAGCTCAAAAAATCTTAACCAAAACCCTAAAGAAATGAGGTTTATAAAGGCCCATCAGAAAACTAGCCGTTAGGCTGATCTGGCAGCCTGACAGGCAACCGGTCGGCTCGCCCGGTCTGCCGCCAACGGTCAGAAATGTGACCGTTGGGGCAACCCGGTCGACCGCCCGGCCGACGAAATAAACAGAGAGCATTGCTTTCAGTTCCGGTCGGCCGCCCGACCGACAGGCTTGTGCACGTCGGTCGACCGCAAGGGTCGACCGGCCCTTGGTAGGTCGACCCGTGCGGTCGGCCGTCCTGGCCTGTCAGCCACTGTTCAGGGACAGAAAAACACATGTTAAAATATTTCTAAAAATTCTTTTAAATCTTGTAAAAATACCAAAAATGTTTTTATCATATTGCATTGATATATAAACATGTGATAAAAAGTTCAGCTCAAATATCAAGCATATGAAACTATTTTTGTGTTTTAACATTTTTACCAAAAACCAAAACATGTATATTATCAAACTTAGATTTTTCAATACATGAATAAGATAGTCAAAATAAGTTTGTATAGGAAGTTTAAGCATGTATGTATATAAAGCACATCTAATATACATAAAAACAAAGTAAACTTGTTTTGATCAATCTATTCATGAAAACCAAACACCAAACATAAAATGTGTGTGTTTGTGTGCACTTGAGCATATCAACTATACTAAGCTTTACAAATGGATCTAAACACACTATCTAAATTAGGATACCTAAGTCTTCTTGACGATCTTCAATCTTCAAGCCGACTTGATCCCAAACGTGATCCACCGAGTGCAAAGGTATGATCTTGATGCTCGGGCACGGGAATCACCAAGTGAAGGCTTCCAAACTCCTCTTTTTGAAGCAATCACCAACTAATATCTTGTTATATGATCTGTAACTAAAATCACAAGATAATTAGTAAACATAACTACATAAGTTAATCATCATGAAAACTAGGGTGGAAGGCTTTGGGCCAACAGGTTCATGTCTTTTCCAACATTACCAATCTTCAACTCCTTGATCTTCCTACCAATCTGCTTCTCCATTCTTCCTCTCCACTTCACCAATATATCTAGGGCTTCACTACTTTGTCTCATGGGATATATCCAACAATGCCTAGATACACTATTAACAAAAGAGACAAAGTACCTGTGACCTCCAAGCGATGCCATCTTGTGCCATTAAACTTCACCACGTCAATCCTCGGATGAGGATTCATGGTCCTAACTGAAGTACTTTCTTCTTTCATTTATCTAACTGGATCCTCTATGTATGCGGAAAACCAACTGGAAATAGATACACAACTTCGATAAAAATCAGATTTTTACCTTCTTCACGAAACCCTAGATTGAGTTTCTGACCGGATCTATTTCACCAATAATTCCTTGAGCACTCCTTGCGTTGTTCTGAGATCGACACACGATCCCACGAATAAGACTACTGCTGATCTGAGATCGACACACGATCTCCACCTAATCAGCTCCTGATGCCCTCCGAATCGCCAGAAAATCCCACGCAAAACCTGGGAAGCTCTGATACCACTTATTGAGCGCCAACAACAACCACACAGAGGAAGCCCTAGATCTCCAATGCACGAAGAACAGTACCAATAACAGCACAAACACCCAATCACAGAGAAAATCACAGAAACACAGATTTAACGAGGTTCGGCCTTGATGCCTACATCCTCGGGGCAAGAAAGGGGGAGGGTTTTTATTGATTTCTGCAAATCAATACACTTACAGCAATGGGGATCGGGAGAGCTCTGCCTCTGCTATACTCTCTTCCACAATCGCACACAAAACCCTCTACAATATCCTTCCAGAGAGACAAACCCTAGAAATCCAACACAGCCTTTAAATAGGGTTCAAAACAACCCTTTCCGAAAATAGCCTGACCCGAATGTCGGTCGACCGGCCGGTCGACCGACCCTATGCACCGGTCGACTGGGCCGGTCAACCGTGCCTAACCGAGAGTTAGGCACTTTCAGTCCGTCGACCGCCCGGTCGACCGATCTCCTTCTGCGGTCGACCGGACCGGTCGATCGCTACCCTGTGCATGTCAGCGTGCACGTCGGTCGACCGGACCGGTCGACCGATCTGCTGCTTCTGCCGACGGTCGACCGGGCCGGTCGACCGTGCTCCTGCTTGAAGCACTGTTGTGCTGCTGTTTCTGCTGCTGAATCTGAATTTCTTCATTCGTCGACTTCCTCGACTTCCTCCCCCTACAGAGTCAACCATGGAAGGCCTAATATGTTTTGATTAGCGTGAAATTCTTTAGTTATGATTCAATTCGAACGTTAGATTAATTCTCTAGACTTTGATTTCCTCAGGCCAAAAAAAAACCGTAGACTTTGAGTTTGCATGAAAATTGTAGGGAAGGTTTAGATATTGGCGTTTTTTCCTTTATGTCAAAACTTGAAAAAATTGATAATTAGATGGGTCCAATCTGTGTGAAAGCAATTAACACGCAAATTGGATGGCCATGCAAGGAAGAGAGTCTTTTTGTGGTGTGGACAGGAATGCCGTGTTTGAGAGACTAGTGTAATAGTCAGCTTTGGCTCGAACCGACCAGTTAGCCTGGTAACACCCCTCTCTCTTAAGGAGAAGATTCTGGGTTCAATCCCTTTGTTTTTGAATAGGGGATTTGACTTAAGGCTTCCCTAGTATAAATTTCCATCATGTTAGTAAAAGATGATAAATTAGTTGATTTTTTTAATAATTGTAGAGATATAGATAAATTAGATGTATCCTTGATATTATGGGAAAAGATAATCCCAAGGCTTCCCTAGCGTAAGTTTCCATCATGTTTCAAATATGTATTCCTAATACTATTAACTCTATTTCTTTTCCACCTAAAAACATTAGGAAAAGCTATCTTGAAGCTTCTCTAGAGTTTTGGAAGCTGTGTCTTTCATCTAAGAGTAAGTTTCTACACTATATTTATTATCTAGATAATCAAAAGTAAAAGGAAGCATAGAAAAGAAGAATTTAGGCATGGAATTATTTCAATTTAGATATGAGTTAAAACAAGAATGGCTAAGTTAAGGACATACTTAAAAAAAAAAAAAGAAAAAGAAAAGTAAAAAAAAAACAAGAAGAAGAAAAGGAGGAGGAAAAAAAAAGCACAAGGAACAAATGTATCGGGTCTAGAACAGTGTGGCCTGTGGTCCATGGCAGTTAGTACAGTTGGGTTCAACTTCCCAACCCCCGGTCCAATGTAATTACCCTGTTTCCAGGAATATCCCGCAACCGGGTCACAATGTGTGTGTTCGATGCTCCTACTTGTGAGGATATTCTTTCACTAACTCTCCACAAACCATCTCTCCACCATTAAATCAATGGAAGCTCCCACCACCGCCAGCCCTACAGCCACCGCAACCGCCTCCTCCCCCTCCATCACTCCTCTCAGGTGGGCCCAGCCACGCCATCTCCGCGGTGGCTCCCCCAGAGACCATCTCCTCCCCCATCCACGCCTCCCGCCTCCAATAAATGTGACCCCCACAACACTGCCTACACCATTTAGGTCCCCAAGGATCAAAGCTATGAGAACCGCAAGCCCAATCAACGAAATCCTTGCCCCTCTTGCTTGTGCTGGCTCCTCAGCAGCCTCCTTATACTATGCATCATTCTATTGGTCACCACCACCATTTTCTTCCTCATAGTCGAGCCCGCATTACCCAATTTCACTATCGACAGCTTTTCGGTCACAAGCTCGCACTGTGATTCCAGAGTACAAACTTAATTTTAGTAGTAAAAACCCTAGCATAAGAATGGGATTCTATTACGGGAAAGGTGGGGAGGCTCATTTGGCTCACCGGGGAGCCGACATTGCCAGAGCAGGCACACCCGAGTTCTACCACATGTATAAGAAAGTGAGGGAAATCAAGCTGGTTCTTGATGGAGTAAGAACTCTGTTGTCGGAAGAGATCGAGAGGAGCCTCAATGGGTCGAAAGAGATCGTGGCGATGTCTCTGTTGGTTAGGTTTCTGGTGATGATTGAGATCAACTTGTTGCAATTGTAGGGGATGAGACTGGAATGACCTGCGATGTGAAGGTGAGCGGATTGGGGCTGCGAAAGGGGACGAGAGTTGTGTGGCAGAGGTGTGAGGCCAAGTTACATGTTTGAAAGTGTTTGTAGGGAAATTTAATTTGGAAGAGATTAGGGTTGGATTTTTTTTAAGTTTTAGTTTTTCTACTTCTTTTCTCGTTTTTTCTCTTTTTGGGCGCTTGTGTTGGAAATCCACGTGACAGAGAAGACGACCGCCAGAGAACGACCACCAATCACATGAACAGCTAAACAGAGAAAAGAAAGAGAGAACACAAGATTTAACGAGGTTCGACAATTTGCCTACGTCCTCAGGACAAGGGGAGAGAGTTCTTGAATCAATCAATTAAAGGTTACAGAAATTCAGGATCCAGGATACAAATATTGGAGACACCACCTCTCCTTATATAGCCAAAGAAATCATGAAGAAAAGAAAACCAAAAACTCCTAATTCGGATCAGAAACGAATTCAGAATCAGATTTAGAAACATGCCACGCAGCAGTAGTCGACTATAAGTCAACTAATAACATTTATTATTCAACTAATACATGTATTAGTTGACTAGTCTGTAGTGAAACAGATTTGCCAACTCTCTATATACACTCATTAGTCGACTAGGGCATGAGTCGACTAGGCCATGCCCTAGTCGACTAGCTTTGCCTCCTCCTATGCAATTCAACTTCAATACGACGACACGCTCTCGTATTCGACATCATTGATTGCATCGATCTTTTGCTAATCTCCAACAGAGTTTAAAAACTCTTTCAACAAGATTTTACCTTCTCTCCCCATAATTCTCCACCTCGGTGAAGATTTCTTAAGTTTGAGTCGAACACAACATAACACCATGTCGACTCCAATTGGCTGCACCATTGTAACGCCTCGATCCCGCAGGTACGGGGATGTTATGGCGACGTACATATGCAGGGCTGAAAACCCTCACGTACGTACGCTAAGCCTCAGTACAATAAATAACCGCCATATATACATGAGTTCCAGCATGAAATAAGTACAAGAATACCTACAGAAAGAGGTGAGTGATCATAACAGATAGAAAAACTGGGAGGAATACGATAACAGAAATAAAACACAACGATACCTATGAATGATCTCAATGAAGAGTCTCCTAAGTGATCCAAGGCACTATCTGATGATATGGTAACTCAAATCTCCAACCTGGGCACGCAAACCCAGGGTCGTCAGAAAGCGACCTAGTGAGTGGTAAAATGAAGGAGACAGTAATAGATACAATAGTAATACAAGCACGATAATAATATATAATACATGATGTTGTACAGTGATACCATAGAAAAATCATATACTATGCAGTAGAAATATATAAACATGTCATCTTTTAATACCATCGCTACCAGTCATCTTCGGGTCATGTCTATAGTCGTCTAGTCGTAGCCAGTTTATATACTCAATACTGTTATCTAGTGATGACGTGATAGAAGTGAACAGGCAGGTGGGCATATGCAATATGAACATGCAGGTGGGCATATGCAATATAACCACAATACTGTGTTGTACATATACAGGAATGATGTCTGCAAGGTATACAGAAAACAGAATAGATGCAATGCAGAACATGCGTCGTATGCCACCACAGAAAGAGTAACATGTACCAGGCAAAGTAACAAGTATACATATAACATAATATCGGATAAATGATCAGGAACAATAACAAGTACAACTAAACATGTATCAGGCAAATCATGTCAAAGTCATGTAATTTATACAATAGTAGCAATCAGTACCACCTGATATTTTAATCAATTTCTTCCAGTGTCTTATACCATTGGCAGTTCATACTGGAGCCCGCACTCCAGTCGAACCCATCCGGACATGGCCTACGGTACCATTACCCAAACGAGAGAGTGATCAAATAACAAGTGTTCCCGACGTCACTATTGTGTATACTGTTTTATTATGTTACTTGAAAACCCATGGTCGAGGAGCTATTATCGGGTAGATGTATCCCGTGCATACCCGGGATCACGGCCTTAAACAAACCCTTGGCTGCTAAGACCAGGGCCCTCCGCTAAGAGGGGAGCATGAAACAAGTAACGAGAGCTCATGGAGCAATTGGTAGGTAGCACTACCGTCCCCTGCAGTGGGAGAATAATATGGATCTAGTACATCACCCTATAAGATCTAATCAACTGTCAAGTCTCCCCCATACCCAAGTTAGCTTTATGATCTGATATGTCAAGTATACAATGTAACAAGAACAAATACAGTACATGATACGCGTAACATGATAACTGGACCTGAGCTCTGTTGATAGCATAGAACAATATAACGGGAAACGGGAACAATATAACGGGAAACAGGAACAAGAGATGTGGAATTCCACATATCGCATATCAACAGCTCTCATGTCCAGTAACGGGAATATCCATATCAGTAACAGGAAACAATCATATAACATGAATACGGTAACATGGAATACATGTAATATGAACGGGAATCCATATGACAAGAATAAAGAAACCATACATGCATGTGTAACAGGGATATGGAACATGACATGCATGTGTAACAGTGATATGTAAACATGACATAACGGTAACCATAATATGAAATGCGGTAGTCCGTTCATTGGTCTATCCGTGTACCAGTGGAACATCTATGTGTAGCAATAATGCGTATAATATCTCTGTGATAATGCATGTAATAACAGTGATCAGTGCATCCATGTAACGAGGATATCAATCTAACATGACCGTATCCAGTGTACTAGTGTATCCGTATATCAGTAGGTCACAAACATATGTAATGGTGAGGCGTGTACATGAAACTACATGAAAGCTACATGCAATACCGATATCCCGTGTAACTGATATCTACATGCACTGCGGTGCTTAGTGTACTAGTGGGTCGGTAAGGGTGACAGTGGAATAGTGACAAGATCCCGTATAATGAAGTACGCGTGTCTTGGTGTCCAAGTAGCAGTAGTGTGTAACCATAATAGTTATCCATGCAGTGACAGTGTCTAGTGATTCTTTAATTGATCATCTAGCTTAGTGTCTATGTTTACTCACATTGTATATAAATTCTTATTACAAAACATGACGTTTCTCGAGTTAAGTTCGTAATTTAACTAACCATAATTACGGTTTCATAACGAAAGCTAAACATGAATAAATAAATATAATTTAGAAAAAGAAAACAATCACAAACTGGCCATGGGAAGGTAGCTCTCTTTCTCACGATCGCAACGGTTTCAGAATCGTCCCAATCGGAGTCCGGATGCTCCAGATATCGCCCGAATACTAAAAGTAACAGAAATGGGTTAAATATGTAATAACAAGATTTTAAATGCAATTAATAAAAAGAAGAAAGGGGTTTTCAGCACTTTTACCTTTATTGGGTTTCGGAGCGGGTTCGGACTGTTAACGGGTCGGGTTAGATCCAAACCCAAACCTAATTAACTTATAGGAAAACGGGTTAAGGGTTTGGGGGTTTATTGGGTTTACCACTTAACCCAATAGGGGTTAATGGGTTTGGGTTAGACCCAAACCCACAAAGGGAAAAGAGGAGCAGCAGCAGCTTGCTGCTGCCGCCCTCACTAGCCAGCCGACCAGCCCAGCCGGCCGGCGGCGGGAGGAGCCCGCCGGCGACGGCTCGGCCGCCGGCGGTGCGGCCGTTGATCCGACAGGGAGCGGGCAAGGAGAGGAGGAGGAAAAGAGAGAGGAAGAGGGAAGAAAAGAAGAAAGAGAAAAGAAACGGAGAAGAAGAAGAGGTGGAGGGTGGCGGCCGGACGTGGGGCGCGGTGGCAGCCGGCCGGGGACGCGCCGTGGCGGCGCGCCGGGCTGTGGGGGTCGGCCGCGCCCGGGCGGCGCTTGGCCGGGGCCGCGGGCGTGGTCTGTCCGCCCCCTGGCCATGGCTCAGGGAGAGGGGGAGAGAGTTTAGAGAGGGAGAGAGGTGATTAGGGTTCTTAATTGGAGAGAGAGTGAGAGAAATAGAGAGAGAGGGAAATTGTTAAGGGAAAGGGAGAGAGAAGGTTTTAAATGAGAGGAGAGAGAAGAGGCAGTGGAATGGGTTTAGGCGGTGGGGAATTCTCCAGAGAACTGGAGAAGAAGAGGGAAAAGAAAAGAATAAACAAAAATGTTTTATATTAAGTAATTAATATTATTTTAATATGATTAAAAATTGACTAGTTCTGAACGATGCCCAAAAAGTAAAGAAAATAGAAAATATTATCTTGAGACATAATATGAGAACGGTTTAAAGAAATTCAATCCGATTTACAAATTAAAAATCCTGGAAGATGTCGCCGGTACCGGGCGACACCGGTTTGGCCCGATTGTTCAAGAAATTCAGAAAAATCCCCAAAAATACCAAAACAGATCTAATGTGATTCTAAGACATGAGGTGAAAGCCGATTCTCAAAATTCCACTCCGTTTGTGAAATAAAAATCGTAAAGCCGATTATCGGTATCGGTCGACACCGACTACGGAGATTTTCCAAAATAATCCAGAAAAATTTCAAAAAATCCTGAAAAATCTAAAATATTAGAAAATGATATTTGAAACTGAAATTGGCTCAAGCTGACTATTCAAAAGGTCAAATCAATATTATACGTCGTATCGCGTACTGATACGGTGATACGTACACCAGGGATCAGGGGGTTACATTTCTCCCCACCTTACAAAAAATTTCGTCCTCGAAATTTCAAATCAGGTGTGAGAATAATATTTTCAGCCCTAAAGCCTAAATGTTACGGGTCCACGACACTTCCGCTGTGCACTCTGCTATCTATAAGGAACTCGATGGAGAAGTATGGTAGTAAACGAATCCTAACGGATGGAAAGCAAGACGATGCAAGGAAAGCGAGAAGGAAATCAGATGTTCTGGTGGACAACAGGAAGGAAGGAAGGAATACACACGAGTCAAGGAATGAATTGTCAAGGTCATGGTATTCTTGTACTCGTTGCTGGAATCCCCAAATTCAGAGACAGAAACTTGAATCTGAATCTGATTGTACTATTGATAAGAGCCCGAGTATTGACCCAGGTGGTTACCCACACCAGGTGTGAACCTAGGCTCTGATACCACTCTGTAACGCCCCGATCCCGCAGGTACGGGGACGTTATGGCGCCGTACATACGCAGGGCGGAAAATCCTCACGTACGTACGCTAAGCCTCAGTACAATAAATAACCGCCATATATACATGAGTTCCAGCATGAAATAAGTATAAGAATACCTCCAGAAAGAGGTGAGTGATCATAACAGATAGGAAAACTGGGAGGAATACGATAACAGAAATAAAACACAACGATACCTATGAATGATCTCGATGAAGAGTCTCCTATGTGATCCAAGGCACTATCTGATGATATGGTAACTCAGATCTCCAATCTGGGCACGCAAACCAGGGTCGTCAGAAAGCGACCTAGTGAGTGGTAAAATGAAGGAGACAGTAATAGATACAATAGTAATACAAGCACGATAATAATATATAATACATGATGTTGTACCGTGATACTTAGAATAATCATATACTAAGCAGTAGAAATATATAAACATGTCATCTTTTAATACCATCGCTACTAGTCATCTTCGGGTCATGTCTATAGTCGTCTAGTCGTAGCCAGTTTATATACTCAATACTGTTATCTAGTGATGACGTGATAGAAGTGAACAGGCAGGTGGGCATATGCAATATGAACATGCAGGTGGGCATATGCAATATAACCACAATACTGTGTTGTGCATATACAGGAATGATGTCTGCAAGGTATACAGAAAACAGAATAGATGCAATGCAGAACATGCGTCGTATGCCACCACAGAAAGAGTAACATATACCAGGCAAAGTAACAAGTATACATGTAACATAATATCGGCTAAATGATCAGGAACAATAACAAGTACAACTAAACATGTATCAGGCAAATCATGTCAAAGTCATGTAATTTATATAATAGTAGCAATCAGTACCACCTGGTATTTTAATCAATCTCTTCCAGTGTCCTATACCACTGGCAGTTCATACTGGAGCCCGCACTCCAGTCGAACCCATCCGGACATGGCCTACGTGTACCATTATCCAAACGAGAGAGTGATCAAATAACAAGTGTTCCCGACGTAACTATTGTGTATACTGTTTTATTATGTTACTTGAAAACCCATGGTCAAGGAGCTCTTATCGGGTAGATGTATCTCGTGCATACCCGGGATCACGGCCTTAAACAAACCCCTGGCTGCTAAGACCAGGGCCCTCCGCTAAGAGGGAAGCATGAAGCAAGTAACGAGAGCTCATGGAGCAATTGGTAGGTAGCACTACCGTCCCTTGCAGTGGGAGAACAATATGGATCCAGTACATCACCCGATAAGATCTAATCAACCGTCAAGTCTCCCCCATACCCAAGTTAGCTTTATGATCTGATATGTCAAGTATACAATGTAACAAGAACAAATACAGTACATGATACGGGTAACATGATAATTGGACCTGAGCTCTGTTAATAGCATAGAACAATATAACGGGAAACGGGAACAATATAACGGGAAACAGGAACAAGAGATGTGGAATTCCACATATCGCATATCAACAGCTCTCATGTCCAGTAACGGGAATATCCATATCAGTAACAGGAAACAATCATATAACATGAATACGGTAACATGGAATACATGTAATATGAACGGGAATCCATATGATAAGAATAAAAAAAACATACATGCATGTGTAACAGGGATATGGAAACATGACATGCATGTGTAACAGTGATATGTAAACATGACATAACGGTAACCATATTATGAAATGCGGTAGTCCGTGCATTGGTCTATCCGTGTACCAGTGGAACATCTATGTGTAGCAATAATCCGTGTAATATCTCTGTGATAATGCATGTAATAACAGTGATCAGTGCATCCATGTAACGAGGATACCAATCTAACATGACCGTATCCAGTGTACTAGTGTATCCGTATATCAGTAGGTCACAAACATATGTAATGGTGAGGCGTGTACATGAAACTACATGAAAGCTACATGCAATACCGATATCCCGTGTAACCAATATCTACATGCACTACGGTGCTTAGTGTACCAGTGGTCGGTAAGGGTGACAGTAGAATAGTGACAAGATCCGTATAATGAAGTACGCGTGTCTTGGTGTCCAAGTAGCAGTAGTGTGTAACCATAATAGTTATCCATGCAGTGACAGTGTCTAGTGATTCTTTAATTGATCATCTAGCTTAGTGTCTATGTTTACTCACATTGTATATAAATTCTTATTACAAAACATGACGTTTCTCGAGTTAAGTTCGTAATTTAACTAACCCATAATTAAGGTTTCATAACGAAAGCTAAACATGAATAAATAAATATAATTTAGAAAAAGAAAACACTCACAAACTGGCCATGGAAGGTAGCTCTCTTTCTCACGATCGCAACGGTTTCAGAATCGTCCCAATCGGAGTCCGGATGCTCCAGATATCGCCCGAATACTAAAAGTAACAGAAATGGGTTAAATATGTAATAACAAGATTTTAAATGCAATTAATAAAAAGAAGAAAGGGTTTTTTTTTGCACTTTTACCTTTATTGGGTTTCGGAGCGGGTTCGGACTATTAACGGGTCGGGTTTAGATCCAAACCTAAACCCAATTAACTTATAGGAAAACGGGTTAACGGGTTTGGGGGTTTATTGGGTTTACCACTTAACCCAATAGGGGTTAATGGGTTTGGGTTAGACCCAAACCCACAAAGGGAAAAGAGGAGCAGCAGCAGCTTGCTGCTGCCGCCCTCACTAGCCAGCCGGCCAGCCCAGCCGGCCGGCGGCGGGAGGAGCCCGCCGGCGGCGGCCCGGCCGCCGGCGGCGGCCCGGCCGCCGGCGGTGCTGCCATTGATCCGACAGGGAGCGGGCGAGGAGAGGGAGGAAAAGAGAGAGGAAGAGGGAAGAAAAGAAGAAAAAGAGAAAAGAAACGGAGAAGAAGAAGAGGTGGAGGGTGGCGGCCGGACGTGGGGCTCGGTGGCAGCCGGCCGAGGACGCGCCGTGGCGGCGCGCCAGGCTGTGGGGGTCGGTCGCGCCCGGGCGGCGCTTGGCCGGGGCCGCGGGCGTGGTCTGTCCGCCCCCTGGCCATGGCACGGGAAGAGGGGGAGAGAGTTTTTAGAGGGAGAGAGGTGATTAGGGTTCTTAATTGGAGAGAGAGAGTGAGAGAAATAGAGAGAGAGGGAAATTGTTAAGGGAAAGGGAGAGAGAAGGTTTTTAAATGAGAGAAGAGAGAAGAGGCGGTGGAATGGGTTTAGGCGGTGGGGAATTCTCCAGAGAACTGGAGAAGAAGAGGGAAAAGAAAAGAATAAACAAAAATGTTTATATTAAGTAATTAATATTATTTTAATATGATTAAAAATTGACTAGTTCTGAACGATGCCCAAAAAGTATAGAAAATAGAAAAAATTATCTTGAGACAAAATATGAGAATGGTTAAAGAAATTCAATCCGATTTGCAAATTAAAAATCCTGGAAGATGTCGCCGGTACCGGACGACACCGGTTTGGCCCGATTGTTCAAGAAATTTAGAAAAATCCCCAAAAATATCAAAACGGATCTAATGTGATTCTAAGACATGAGGTGAAAGCCGATTCTCAAAATTCCACTCCGTTTGTGAAATAAAAATCGTAAAGCCGATTATCGGTATCGGTCGACACCGACTACGGAGATTTTCCAAAATAATTCAAAAAAATTCCAGAAAATCCTGAAAAATCTAAAATATTAGAAAATGATATTTGAAACTGAAATCGGCTCAAGCTGACTATCCGGATGGTCAAATCAATATTATACGTTGTATCGCGTACTGATACGGTGATACGTACACCAGGGATCAGGGGGTTACAACCATTGTGATTGCCTATGTACCCATGCCTAACGGGATCAAGTCACACGTAGTTCATCCAAACGAGCTCCATCAAACTCAAGAAATCGTGACTAAATCTTTAGTAGCGAACTGAACTGGCTGAGTCATATGAATCTCCTTACCAATACCGTCATGGAGAATAACGACCTTCAATTTGAGCTTGTCACGCTCACCAACTTAAGATTCATATTTCTTCACCCATTTCGTGGATTTATCTTAGTTCTAATAGTTGTAAATAATTTGACATTCTCATCAATGTCTTTAACCTATTCAACATCAAAACTGGCTACATGATCGATGTCACATCCGGTGAAATTCTTACTTATACTGAACCAACTGGAGGTTGTGGAATAGCATCAACCTCCACTCGTGCGATACATCCTTGGTCTTCAATCTCTTCACCTGCTGAGAGATGGTAGACTTCAACAATGAAGTCTTATCAAATATGAATCTTCTTGTTTTCGGGGTCTCATAACTTGTAACTTTTCTTATTCTTTTGACACTCAAAACACAAACTTCTTTACTCGCAGATTTATCTTGCCATCTTTGGCATTAAAGTAGGCCAGACTTCTAAATACCCGTAGCAAATCATAATCCTGAGCAGCTCCACCTGACCAAAGATCGAACAAAATTTTGCCTCCTATCGCAGTCGATGATAGTCTATCTATGAGATGGCTAGCATATACAATTACTTCAGCCTAAAACGATTTGTCTAATTATGTATTAGACAACAAACACCGAACCTTCTCTATCAAGGAGCGGTTGATTTTCTTAGCCAATCCATGTATTCTATTTTTGAAGTGAGTACCAATACCAGTGTTCTTGTCAAATTGTAGAAATTAATTTTTGTATTTTCAATAATACCAATTTGGAGCTCCTTAATCTTTCTACCAGTCTGTTTCTCCATCATATCTTTCCACTTCATCAGCATACCTAGGACTTCAAATCTTTGTCTCATAGAATATATCTAACAATGCCTAGATAAATTATTATTAAAAGAGATAAAGTATCGATGACCTCCAAGCGTTGTAGTCTTGACAGGTCCCCAAATATTAACATGAACACTATCAAGAAGACCTTCCGAGCAGTGGAAGAGGTTCTGATTTTCACCTTCGTCTTCTTGTCCAAAACTCCATGCCCACTCAATTCTGAAAATACACTTAGAGGGGGGGTGAATAGGTGTACTAGCTAATCTAATGATAAATGATGCGGAATTAAAAACTCAATTGCAACACACTTTGTGTAACCAAAGAGTGTAGCTGAATTCCTATGAAGGACTCTGGACTATCTCCTCTTGATTCCTCTAAATAAGAGTTGAGGTGCTATATGAAGCTCTCTTGGTTCAACACAAGTATGCTGACACAAATAATACCAAGCATATATGAGATATGAACAATATAAAGTAATGCAACATATAAGAGAGATAGAGTTAGAGATAGTGGATCAAACACAAACACCAAGATATACTTCGAGATTCGAGTGACTGCTCTATGTCCCCGCCTTCACACAAAAGGATTTCCACTACGTCCACACAGGACCTCCCACAAATGGAATCACTACTGAGAAATTTGCAATTACAAACTTAGAGTATACAACTCCTCTCTCCAACACAACCATTTCTACTCAAGAGGCAAGGCACAAAGCCAAAACTCAATTATCTCTATACAAGGGGATGGGCACGAAGCCAAACTACAATCACCTCTATACAAGAAGGATAAGGCCCAAAGTCAAACTCAATCACAATCACCTCCACACAAGAGGGATGACCACAAACCCAAAACTCAATCACCTCTACACTAGAGGGATAGGACAAAGCCAAAGCAAAAAAAGATTACAACTCTTGGTGATCACAATAGACCATAAACAATTTTTCTCAAAAAATAAGATCCTATAAATATGATAGATATGATAGTTCAAGTGTAAGAAAATAAGGTATTTGGAAAACAAAACCACAAAGAAAATACTTGAGAAATATACTAGAATGAAATAGAAATGAAGATCAAAACCAATTTCCTAAAAAATCTCTTTTCTATGATTTTTCCAACCCTTGTAAACAAATAAAAAGATAAATCTTTTAAGCACAAAAACTCTTTGAAACTCTTAGAAAATGGGAAAGATAACACTAGAAAATGGTAGAAATCCTTTTCTCAAATCTTGTTCAAAACAGCCCCAAAACCCCTTTATATAGGGATAGGAGAAAACTAGCCGTTGGCAGCAAAAAAGGTCCAAAATGACCCTCCGTCGAACAGCCGGTCGACCGGCCCAACAGACAAATTTCTGACCGTTGGCGCTCCGGTCGACCGCCCGGTCGACCGGCAGTACCCGAGAGTAGGGTACTTTTAGTCGGTCGACCGCCCGATCGACCGACCTTCTTAGCTGATCCTTGTGAACGTCCTCGTGCACATCGGTCGACTAGCGGTCGACTGTTAGCTTGTTCTGGCAGCAATTATGGGACCTGAAACTTGGTCAATTTAACTCCAATAAAATCCCATAAATTCTCATAAATTTCAAAAAAATAAGTTCTTATTAGATATTTGAATAACAAATATGTGTGACCAAAAATCAACACATATTACAAACTGTTTGAACTATTTTTGTGAAATAAAAATTTGGCCTTAAACAAAAACTGTATTTTTCAAAATCAAATTTTGAAATGGAAATTCGATTTTCCCAAACTTTTATAAATACAAGAATATGATATTGAAACACATTTGAAGCATATTGTGTATGGATAGAATTCAATACACATGTACCTGATATATCTATGTTTTTGACAAAAATTCAAATTAGGTTTTATTAAATACAAAATTTTAAAACACATGAATAGGATCATCAAAATATGTTTTTCTAAATATATGAAGCATATATGTATATAGATGAAATCTAATATACATTAAACTATGTAAACTTATTTTAATTCTATCTATTCATGAAAATCATACATATGTAAACTTGAAATCTAAAGCCGGTTAAACCAAAAACTAAACATATTGAACTTGTGTGTGTGTGTGAACTTGAGCATATCAACACTATCTATATTTACACAAGATCTAAATACAAACTTAAACTAGACAAACCGAAATCTTCTTGTAGAACTCCTTCTTCAAGTCGGCTTGATCCAAACATGATCCAATGAGTTAGACTCCAACCAAGTGCTAAATGCAGTCTTGACGCGCGAGCTCTTAAATCTACACGTGTTAGTTTTAAAACTTGACTTCAAATCTTTTGTTGAAGCTAAACACCAACTAAGATCTTGATCAAATATCTGAAACTATATAAACACAAGATCATTAATACTATAATTACATGAGTTAATCATCATCAAAACTAGAGTGATGGGCCTTTGAGCCAACAATCTCTCCCTATTTGATGATGACAACTCATGGAGTTATATATGCATAGATTAAAGATAAGCTTCATAGAAGCTCCCCCTTAACTCATGCATAGCATAAACAATAATGATATTCAATAAAAGCTCATAAACTAAATAAAAACATATATGCTTAAATACTAATATTAAGCATGCATATATAAACTCACTAAATTCTTCTCCCTCTTTTGTCAATTCATCAACAAAGGGGTGAGGACAATCAAATAATAAAGATGTATATGCGATATACATTCATGAAGAGGAGAGGCGGTAAGTTAGCTCCTCCTGTATATATGCATTACATGGAGAAGGGATGACTAGATCTGAATCTACATAAAGCATAATATACAATGTATAAACGGAGATGTTAAGCTCTCCCTACACACATTTACCACATAGGGAAGAGGTTAAGCTCTACTATATGTGTAATACATTTCAACATGAATCTATATATAAAGGAGATCTTAAGCTCCCCTTGCATATAAACAAAACATATCAATAAATTTTGAAACCATTTTTTAAAACAAATTTTGAAATTTCTTGAAGTCAACAAAATGAATTATGATACCAATGAAATTAAATTGTAGTTGACAAAAATAAACGTTGGTACCATTTGTAAAAAAAAATATTTTAAGATACCAATGGTAGATTTTGATACGAATTGAAGGTGAAACATGAAGTACATTTTGATACCAAATAAATACCAATTGAAATCAATGCATAAGCTTGTAAAAATACCAATTAACATTTGGAATAAAATCAAGCTTAACATAAATATAATTTGTACTTTAAGAATGTAAAGATATTGTAAAACAAGCACAATCAAATGATATATATATGTGTGTGTGTGTGTGTGTGTGTGTGTGTATGAAAATGGTAATACCAATTGAAATTGATACTAATTAAAATTTAAAGCATACATATATAAGTAATAATTATGAGTATACAAAAATAAAATTTCATGAAGATCGTGTGTATAACTCATCCTACCACCTTTTCATGCACAAGTTTAAAAGATATTTAATAAGAGTATACAAGCATGATCACCCATCCAACCACCTTTAAGGGTAGAAGTTTTCAAAAATAAGATTTGAAAATAGTTGTAGATTGAAAACACTACCAAATGAAGAATAAATAACTAGTTTAAAGTAATTTTGAAAAATTAATTAAGGATCCTTTAAACATGAAAACAAATCATATATATCATGAAAACATAAAAATCACACAATCATTGACACTCAAGATCTATAAAGCACATATAAAACTCATGAAAACACAGTAAACACCAAATATAGTGTATAAAAATCATGTAATAAGCATAATCATGGAGATAGGCAATGAAGCTCAATAAATTTTCTTTTATTAAAAGTAAGAAATCATCAAACTAAATACGCTTCAAGTATATGTATGTTTGTTGAAACTAAAAGTATACATATATATCCCAAACATAAATGAGTCCATAATAAAAATTTGTATGAAAAGCAAGTGACTCTAGGATAGACATGTATATCCAATAGTTTTAGACAAAATTAACATATACATGAAGATAAACCCATTTTTATGAAAACATGTACAAAAATAAGAAAAACAAGTATATATGAAAGAATCATCAAAACTAGGTTATACATGGACATGTAATGAGTACAAATGAATAATGAAAAACAAACACATAATAACTAAATGTAGCTCACTACTTGTACAAGTATAAGCACAAGTTTTAACGAAAACTTCATCTAAACAAGTAATCAAAAATATTAAGTGCAAAATCATAAACAAGTCTGATCATTAGGGTAAATGCACGTGCTTTAGAGGTAGGATATACACAATAGTTAAACTATAGTGAGAACACAAAAATAATAGTTCATATAAATTGGGTGTATCTCAAATACTACATATATATATCACAAGTCTAATAAACATTACATTTAAACATAATGAATATGAAAAATAAGAAAACTAATACATGCTAAAAACATTCAATTTCAAAAGCATGTAAACTAAAATAGGAGTTAGAGATAGTTACCAAAACCAATAGGGTTAATCTCTAGGTCTCCAAACCATGGTGGTCCTCCCATCAAACATTCCTGAAGATGATGCATCCAATGTAGTGTCCATCAAGTTTAAACGCATTCAGCATCAAGACACCATATCCTCACGTCAAGTGAGAGCCCACACCTACATCAAATGCAATAAGGGTTTTTGGTACCCACACTTTCATGGGTCCATGAGGGTTATTCCTAACCTAAACAAATTTATTTGCAAAATTTAAAATATTTAATTTATCATAACAAAATCTTGTAAGGTAGCCCATACGTCCACAATGTGTGCAAGTGTACACATGAGCATACATAGAATCATGTGTGTGAGCGTGATGATTATATGTATGCCGTGTTTTGTGTGCATGCATATGAGGAGAATGTTTCTTGCAAAACATGGATTCCAATCGTGTGTGGTTCATGGCATATGGGCTCAAAATGGAGCTCAAACAAGCTGCACTCTTCTTCACATACAAATATCATTTTAAATATTAGAAGAAGATGTAAAGTAACCAACATATTTATCAATAGAAGAAGAGGCAATGGAAATATGATAAACATGAGCATCAACATCATTTTTCAAAGAAGTATTTTCCTTTGAAACTAATCTAGCTCTTTTGATATTGAAACAATTTTATTTTTCAAAGAATCATTCTCTTTTAAAATAATTTCAAGTTTGAAGATAAAATCTCATTTTTCTACAAATAATATCAAAATTATTTTTATTCTTCAAATTTTCATTTTCCTTTATAACAAGGTCAAGTTGATTTTTCAAGGAGTCTTTTTTTACTTGAAATCTTAACCCACTCTTGTAAAATCATGTCTAGTTTTGAAAATAAATTCTCAATTTCTTCTTTTAATTTAAAACTTTTCTTTTTCAAAATTTTTTATTTTTCTAGCAAGTTTTCACAAAAATATAGATAGTTCTTCATTTAATGCATCTGCATCCATGTTATCATCATAAGAAGAACTAGCACATCATCTAGTTGAGTATCCGAATTTATGTCAAGGGAGTCATTCCTTGGACCATGAAGCAAACTTGATCGGACTCTTCTCCACTAGATTCTTTCTCCACTTGTTTGTCGTTTGTAGCTTGAAAGAGGTCAATGTGTTTCACACTGTAAAAGTAGAATCACAATGAGAAACAATAGAAAGATAATTTTTACTAAGTGTGCGCCTAAGTGCCTCTAAGGCTTGTGCATTGGCTTCAATGTATCTTGTCATTACCAAAATAAGTTTTCTTGGTAGTGGCAAGATAAACATGCAAACCTAGGGTTTTTAATAAGTACTCATCCTAAACTTCCACATATCGATGTTAGAAACATCAAACATAAGAGGGGCAAGGTGATCCATGAGTGTATAGAGACTATATATGTACAAATGCAATACTAGATTAGCAATCCAAGATCTCACTCCTAGGTGATTAAACCTAATATCAGGAGCATAGGCTCTGATATACCAATTGAAAATACACATAGAGGGGGGTGAATAGGTGTACTAGCTAATCTATGACAAATGATGTAGAATTAAAAACTCAATTACAATACACTATGTGTAAGTAAAGAGTGTAGTCGAATTCCCGTGAAGGACTCTGGACTATCTCCTCTTGATCCTCTAAATAAGTTGAGGTGTTATATGAAGCTCTCTTAGTTCAACATAAGTATGGGCACACAAATAATACCAAGCATATACGAGATATGAATAATATAAAGCAATGCAAGATATACGAGAGATAGAGTTAGAGATAGTGGATCAAAAACAAACATCAAGATATGTTTCGAGGTTTGAGGCACTACTCTACGTCCCCCCGCCTTCACACAGAAGGATTTTCACTTCGTCCACACAGGATCTCCCACAAAGGGAACCTCCACCGAGGAATTTGTAATTACAAAATTAGAGTATACAACTCCTCTCTAACACAACCATCTCTATTTAAGAGGTAAGGCACAAAGTCAAAACTCAATCACCTCTACATAAGAGGGATGGGTACAAAGCCAAACTACAATCACCTCTACAAAAGAGGGATAAAGGCTCAAAGCTAGACTCAACCACAATCACCTCCACACAAGAGGAATGACCAAAAACCCAAAACTCAATCACCTCTACACTAGAGGGATAGGCACAAAGCCAAAGCAAAGGAAAGATTACAACTCTTGGTGATCACAATAGACTACAAATAATTTTTTCACAAAATAAGATCCTATAGATAAGATAGATATAATAGCTCAAGTGTGAGAAAATAAAGGTTTGAAAAACAAAACCACACAAGAAACTACTTAGGAAATATTAGAATGAAATAAAATGATCAAAACCAATTTTTCAAAGACTCTCTTTTTCTTTGATTTTTTCAACTCTTGAAAACAAATAAAAAGATAAATCTTTTTAGCACAAAATGTAACCCCCTGATCCCTGATATACGTATTACAGTATCAGTACGCGATACGACGTATATTGTGTTGGCCCAAAGGCCTTCCACCCTAGTTTTGATGATGATTAACTCATGTAGTTATGTTTACTGAGATTCTTGTTTTTTAGTCTCAGATCATTGATCAAGATATTAGTTGGTGATAGCTTCAACAAGAGGAGTTTAGAAGTCTTCACATGGTGATTCCGGTGCCCGAGCTTCAAGATTACTCATTTGCACTCGGTGGATCACGGTTTGGGATCGAGTCTACTTGAAGATTGAAGATCGTCAAGAAGACTTAGGTATCCTAGTTTAATATTTAGTGTGTTTAGATCCATTTGTAAAGCTTAGTATAGTTGATATGCTCAAGTGCACACACACACAAGTTTTATGTTTGGATATTGTTTTTTCGGTTTTTAGTTTAACCGATATGTGTTTTCATGAATAGTTGATCAAAACAAGTTTACATGGTTTATATGTATAAGAGATGTATTCTAGTTATACATGCATGCTTACATGACTTATACAAACTTATTTTGACTATCCTATTCATGTATAGAAAATCAAGTTTGATAAAAATACAAGTTTTGGTTTTTGGTAAAAAGGTTAAGATACAAAAATAGTTCATATTGATTGATATTTGAGCCAAACTTTTTATCACATGTTTATATATCAATGCAAAATGATAAAACTATTTGTGGGTATTTTTACAAGACTTAAAAAGATTTTCTAAAATATTTTTAACATGTGTTTCTGTCCCAGTTTTGTGGCTGACAGGCCAGGTCGGCCGACCGCACGGGTCGACCGCACCTAAGGCCGGCGACCCTTGCGGTCGACCGACATGCACAACCTGTGCATGTTTGGCAGACACAGGGACGGTCGGCCGACCGGACCAGAGAGCTCTGCTCTCTGTTTTTTGAGTCGACCGGGCGGTCGACCGGGTTTGCCCAACGGTCATATTTCTGACCGTTGGCGGTCGGCCGGCTGGCTGACCGGTAGCCTGTCAGGCTGCCAGGTCAGCCTAACGGCTAGTTTTCTGATGGGGCTATAATACCCCATCTCTTCATGGTTTTATCTAAGATTTTCAAGAGCAAAAATTTTCTACTTTTCTGAAGTGTTTTTTACAAGTTTTCAAAAGAGTTTAAGTGCCAAAAAGATTTCATCTTTATTGTTTTTCAAGGGTTTTAGAAAATCAAAGAAAATAGGAATTTGGGATATTTGTATTGGTTTTCATTCTCTATCTTTTACAAGAGTTTTCCCAAGTATTTTCTTTGTTACTTGATTTCCAAAACACCTTGATATCCACTTAAGCTATATCATCTATCCTAATCTATTTAGGATCTTTTGTTTGTGGAAAAGAGGTTTGTGGTTGAGATATACCACTTGTTGTAAACCTTGATTTCTTGAGTTGCTCCCTCTTGGTAGAGGTTGAGGTTGTTGATTTGGGTTGGAGTTTGTTCCCTCTTTGGTAGAGGTTGAGTTGGTTGGTTTGCTCCCTTTAGTGAGAGGTAGAGTTTGTTTGTAAACCCTCTTCGATAGAGGTGTTGATTGTTGTATTGGCTACGGGCCTACCCCTCGGTGTGAGGTGGTATTTGAGAGAGGAGTTTGGTACTCCTTGTGTTGTAACAAATCCTCCTCGGTGGAGGTTCCCTCGGTGGGAGATAGTGGATTGGAAATCCTTCACGGTGGTGAAGGCGGGGATGTAGAGCTAGGTGCTCGAATCTCGAAATATATCTTTGCCTTTGCGTTTGATCCATTGTCTCTCAACTCTCTCTCTCTCTCATTTATTTGTGCAAAGCATCATTCATTATTCATAACATACATTGCTTGCATTATATCTTCATACTTTCATTGTGCTCATCTTTATATGCTAGATACTCTTTGTGTGCTTTATTGATATACTTGCTTGGGATTGTGCTAACACTTGTATTCAACCAAGAGAGCCAACGCGGCACCTCACCCATTCAAGGGGAATCTAGAGGAGTTTGTCCAGAGCCCTTCACGGGAAATTCGGCAACACTCTTGTGTTATACGTGATGTTTAGTGTAAAAGTTTTATTTGGTCATAATTGGTTTTAGCTCCGCATTATTGGGCATTAGTGACCATTAGATTAGCCTTCACCTATTCACCCCCCTCTAGGTGAACCTTCAATTGGTATCAGAGCCAACGCTCCTGATACTTAGGCTTAAATCCTAGGGTGAGATCCATTTGTTTGCTAATCTATTTTTGCATTACTTGTTTGCACACATATAGTTTGGACCCATGGCCTCATGACCCCACCTATGTTTGACCCTTCCAACATCATTGTTTGAAAGATTAGGATGACCGTTTATTTCAAACCCTAGGACATAAGGTTTACCTTGCCATTACCAAGGAATCCTACATTAGTGATAGCAAGCATATAGGGGCCAATGCACAGCCCTTGAGGCCATTAGAAGCACGCTTTCAAAAGAATATCTTATGCATGTTTCTAACCTTGATTCGCTTTTGCAGTGTGGAACAAGTTGACAACAACAACCACCTCCGAGCTTCAAGTACAAATCCAACCGGAGGATCTAGTGGAGAATCCGACTCACAATGCTTCATGGTCCAGGGAATGACTCCCTTGAGGTACACTCGGAAACCCACTTAGATAGTAATGATTGTGCTAGTTCTTCAAATGATTTTGTTGATCCCCATGCTTTAATGAAGAACTATCTATAGTTTGTGAAAAATTAATTGAAAAATATAATTTGTTGAAAAAGAAGACTTTTGCTTTAACTAAAGAAAATGAAAATTGTCTTCTAAACTTGATTGTGTTTTGCAAGAGAAGGTTGAGGTCTATAATGAAAGGGATTCATTGAGATCTCAACTAGACCTTGCACTAAAAGAAAATGATTTGTTGAAAAATAAAAATGATTGTGAAATGTTTTGAAGAAAAATAAAGTTGTCTTCAAAAATTGAATTTGTTGTAAAAGAAAATAATTCTTGAAAATAAAAATTGATTCTATTTCAAAGAATTTAGAAGCTTGTTTAAAAAAAAATATTGTTTTACAAAATAAGATTGATGCACATGTTTGCCATGCTAGGGTAGTATCACACACTTCACCCATTGCATGCTCCACTTCTTCTTTGATTGAAAATGATATAAATTTAATTAAGAAGAAAATGGATTGTTTGGGCTCCACTATGAGCCAATGTGCCATGAACCACTCTCGTTTAGAAACCTTGGTTCGAAAGAAACAAGTTCCATCCTTTATGCATGCACACCCTCCACGGCATACACATGCTCCTCACGGACACCATCACACTATGTATGCTCATGTGTACACTTGTACACACTGTGGACGTAAGGGCCACCTTGCTAATTTTGTTTTGATCGTATACTGATTGTAATTAGCAAATAAGTTTGTTTGGGTTAGAGAAGGGACTAACCCCCATGGACCCAAAAGATTATGGGTACCAAAGACCACCCCTCCTTTATTTGATGTAGGTGTGGGCTCTCACATGACGTGAGAGTAGCCGTACCTTAGAGTGGATGCGTTCCGTACTTAAAGGAAATCAATTGGATGCATCACTTTCAAGGAAAGTTTGATGGAGATGACCACCATGTTTTGGAGATAAGGGAAGTTGTCTTCTAGGTTTTGGTAACGATTCCTAACTCCTAATTTTTATTTACATGCTTTTAATATTCATTGTTTATAGAATGTTTCATTGTTTAGTGGTTAGTATGAAAATGCCATGATAATTAGATTCTTGACATACATGTATAGTATTTGAGACACCCATGTTTAATGTGGATTATTATTTTGTTTTCTCGTATTTGATTAACTATCATGTACATCATAAATCTAATACATGTGGATATTCATAATAATCATGTTTATGTTTATCATGTTGATTTATATCTTTGTTTTATGCTTCATACTTTGAATATATGTTTAAATGTTTGTTTTCATTAAAACTAGGATTTATACTTGTGCATATAGTGGGCCACAAATAAATCCATATATGTTTGAGCTTGAATGCTTATTTGAACCCATTAGATGTGCTAGTATAGTCTAGTTTTGATGATTCATACATTTTAAACTTGTATCCTATTTTTGGATTTGTTTTAGGTGAATGAGTTTTTCATTTCATATATATGTCTATCTTGTTCAAACCTTAAGATATACATGTATACCCCTTGAGTCATTTGCCTTTCATGCAAATTTATACATATGGACTCATTTGTGTTAGGGATATGTATGTATACTTTTTGTGTTGACAAATCATACATATACCTTGAAATAAAATTTTTCTTTTAATGAAAATTTAGTTTTTCATGTTTCCATGTGTTTATGTTTAACTTCATGTATATGTCTATTTTATCCAAATTATTGTTTATACATATACATCCTTTTGAGCCACGTGCCTTCATGCATGTATCTTTGTGGACTCGTTGTATTTGGATATGTATGTACACTTTAATTTGTATAGGACATACATATACCTTGAAGATTAAATAAGTTTTAATGATTTTCGTGTTTTCTTGTTTCAAGGAATTTTGAGCTTAATTGAAATTTCATAATGCCATGTCACACATTACTTGTACACTCACCATTTTTAAATATTTCTCATGAGTATGTTTTCATGAGCATATATGGACTTTATTGAATATGAGTGTTTTTAAGTGCTATGTGATTTGTTGGCCCAAAGGCATATCACTCTAGTTTTGATGATGATCAACTCATGTAGTTATATTTGCTAATGATCTTGTTTAATTAGTGACAGATTCTTTATCAAGATCTTAGTAGTGCAAAGCTCAACAAAGGATTAAATGTCAAGATTTGGAGCTAGTAGGGGGTGATCCAAGGAGCTTTGGATCAAGCTTGGACCAAGTCAAGAAGATGAGAAGCCTTCAAGTGAAGACTTCAAGAAGATGAAGACTTGTGTCTAGGTATAAGATTTTGTTTTTGTTTTAGAAAAAAATGTAAAGGATAGATAGTTGGTGGATTGCTCAAGTCTATATCACACACACACTCTTGATAGAACTCTTGATAGAATGTTTTTCATAAAAGATTTTCCTAGTTAGAAAAGATTTTTATTTGTGATAAAATACAATTTGGTTTTTGTATTTCATAGTTTACATATCTTATATCCAAACCATGCTTAGAGCCTATTGTCAAAAACTAGATATTTCATCTTGATTGTGTAGTGGATCATATCCATACACACTATGCTTTTAGAGTATATCTTGTTTTTGTATTTGATGAAAGTTTGGAAAAACATGTTGATATTTCAAAACCAAGTTTAGTGCTTTATGTCAAAAAACTAGATATGTCATCTTGATTGTGTAGTGGATCATATCCACACACACTATGCTTTAAAGTGTATCTTGTTTTGTATTTGATGGAAATTTGGAAAAACATGTTGTTTTAGAAAAACATTTTTATATGAGCCAATATTTCAAGTTACAAAAATAGTCAAATCTTCAATAACATGCCTTGATTTTGTGCAAGCATGTTTCTATATCATAAAACTATTTTTGTAGAATTTCTAAGTATTTATGGATTTTATTTAAGCCAAAAAGACCTATCCTTAATCCCAATTTTCAGGTTCTGGCAGTTCTGATTTTTCAGAACTGACAGTGGCCGGTCGACCGGGTCGTCGACCGGACGTGCACAGCTGCACGCCTGTGTGCACTGGAGGACGGTCGACCGGACCGGTCGACCGCTTAAGAAAGCTTGCTCTCGGGAATTATCGGTCGACCGGGCCGTCGATCGACAGAGAGTTTACTCTCTTCTCCAGTTGCGCGGTCGACCGGGCCGGTCGACCGGAGCTGCAACGGTCGGATTTTAGACCGTTGCCGGTCGACCGGGCCGGTCGACGGTAGCACTGACAGAGCCCCAACGGTCTATTTTCTGACAGCCTATAAAAGGGGTCTTTGTCAACTGTTTTTGGCAGAAGATTTTGGAGACCTTTGAGCTAGTTTTTCCAACTGATTTCAGAAGTTCTCTCCACATAATTTTAGTGCAAATACTTCCCATCTTAAAGGGAGTTTTTATCAAGAGGTGTTTTAGTGATTCTTTGAGATTTTCACCATAGTCTTTCCTTGCTTTTCTCACACCACACTTGAGCTATATCCATTGCTAGATATTCCTATAGGTGTGTTGTAGTGAGAGTGCTCTTTAGGTGATCAAGTGTTGTGATCATCAAAGAGATTTTTCTTTGTTATTTGAGGATACGGGCAAGTGTGCTCGTTGGTGGTTAGAGTTCGGTTGTGAACTCTTGGTGGTTTGAGGTGTGGCCTCGGCGAGTCGGTGGACTTGCGTGTGTAAGGGACTTTGGAGTCCGAGAGCTTGTAGGTGTTGCGGCACCGAGGAGAGATCCGGTGGGATCTTACATAGTGGAAATCCTTCGTGTGTCGAAGGCGGGGATGTAGAGCAAGTGTGCTCGAACCTCGAAACAAACCCTTTGTGTTTGCGATTGCTCACTCTTGCTCTCTTTCTCTTTTTGTCTCTATTTTACATCTTGTATTCAATTATTGTGTTCATCTTATATATGCATGATATATTCCCTTATGCTCATAATTGATATACATACTTGCTTGGGATTGTTGTTAACACTAGTATTCAACCAAGAGAGCCAACGCGGCACCTCAACCCATTCAAGGAGAATCTAGAGGAGTTTGTCCAGAGCCTCGCAAGGGGAATTCGGCAACACTCTTGTGTTATACATAAGTGTTAATTAAAAGAAGTTTAATTTGGTCAACTTAGTTTTAATTCCGCATTATTTGTCCATAAGTGACCATTAGATTAGCCATCACCTATTCACCCCCCCTCTAGGTGATCTTACATGATTTACATGTGTTTATGAAAATTTTTTTTTGTTTTATTCCTTACTTGAAGGATTCGCACTAGTTTACAAGTTTTTCGTTTAACTAGTTCGTATTCTTCATATGGTAGAGTTTTTCAAACGTACTCTATTTTCAAATCTATTTTTGAAAACCCCTACCTTCTATGGGAGGATAGATGGGAGATCATGTTCACGTATGCTTTAAAATGAAAATCATTTAAAACTTGAATCATGATTGGGAGGCTAGTTATATGATGTATACACTTGATCTTATTGTTATTTTCATTGGTATCATTGAACTCTTTCAATTGGTATCAATTTTGACCTTTCTTGTATACTCATATATGTTTGTATGTATGAATGTTTTTCAATTCCAAGAATATCAATTTCAATTGGTATCTATCTTCATACATATATATGTTTGTGTTTATGCTAAGCTTGAGCTTCAATTTTATTTTAATTGATTATTTTTAAATTGGTATCAAGCCTACGCATTGTTTTAGTTGGTATTTCATAAAGGGGAAGAAAATTTGATTTTGTCTTTCAATTGGTATTTGATTCCCACTCCCTTACTTTATGATAGAAAATAAATTTAAAATTTGGTATCATATGTTCAAAATGAAAAATATTTACAATTGCTATCAAAATTTTTGTTTAAGACATTCAAAATTTATTATGTTTAATTTCAATTGGTATCAAGATTTTCATGTGTTTTGCTTAAAATTAGTATCAATATTTTTTTGTTTGGTTTCCTTTCAATTGGTATCAAGATGCTATTCTTTGACATATTTTCAATTGGTACCTTAATGATTGTCACCCCTAATTGACTTTGTTTTTGTTTTAGACAAAAAGGGGCAGAATATTATTTTTCTTGTTTCAATCTTTTATTGATTTTTTTTGTTTCGAACAAAAAGGGGGAGAAAGATTTGTTGATTTGGTTTTGTTTTTACCCCTCATCGAAGGTTGTTTCTTTATATTAAAAAGAGAAGAAGATTTTGTTTTGTTTTGGTTTTTACCCTTTATTGATGATTGACAAAAAGGGGGAGAAAGTTTTTGGTTTATATATGCATGTTTATGTTTTGCATATATTAAGTTTAATTTAGTTTAATTTTAATTGGTATCTAGAGCATGTTTTATTTTTGAACATTTCATTGGGTATCTAGAACCTTTTATTGTTTATGCATAGATATGCATGTTTCATGTTTCATGTTTAAAGAGCTTTCATTGCACATTTATTGTTTATTTGTTTATGCATGAGTTAAGGGGGAGCTTCCTTAAAGCTTAACTTTAATCCATGCATATATAACTCCATGAGTTTTGTCATCATCAAAAAGGGGGAGATTGTTGGCCCAAAGGCCTTCCACCCTAGTTTTGATGATGATTAACTCATGTAGTTATGTTTACTAATATTCTTGTGTTTTAGTCTCAGATCATTGATCAAGATATTAGCTGGTGATAGCTTCAACAAGAGGAGTTTAGAAGCCTTCACATAGTGATTCCGGTGCTCGAGCTTCAAGATTACTCATTTGCACTCGGTGGATCACGGTTGGGATCGAGTCTACTTGAAGATTGAAGATCGTCAAGAAGACTTAGGTATCCTACTTTAGTGTTTAGTGTGTTTAGATCCATTTGTAAAGCTTAGTATAGTTGATATGCTCAAGTGCACAACAACACAAGTTTTATATTTGGATATTGGTTTTTTCGGTTTTTTAGTTTAACCGATATGTGTTTTCATGAATAGTTGATCAAAATAAGTTTACATGGTTTATATGTATAATAGATGTATTCTAGTTATACGTGCATGCTTACATGACTTATACAAACTTATTTTGACTATCCTATTCATGTATAGAAAAATCAACTTTGATAAAAATACAAGTTTTGGTTTTTGGTAAAAATGTTAAGACACAAAAATAGTTCATATTGATTGATATTTGAGCCAAACTTTTTATCACATGTTTATATATCAATGCAAAATGATAAAACTATTTTTGGGTATTTTTACAAGACTTAAAAAGATTTTCTAAAATATTTTTAACATGTGTTTCTATCCCAGTTTTGTGGCTGACAGGCCAGGTCGGCCGACCGCACGGGTCGACCGCACCTAAGGCCGGTCGACCCTTGCGGTCGACCAACGTGCACAAGCCTGTGCACGTTTGGCAGACACAGGTCCGGTCGGCCGGCCGGCCGACCGGACCAGAGAGCTCTGCTCTTTGTTTATTTGGGTCGACCGGGCAGTCGATCGGGTTTGCCCAACGGTCATATTTCTGACCATTGGCGGTCGGCCAGGCCGGCCGACCGGTAGCCTGTCAGGCTGCCAGGTCAGCCTAACGGCTAGTTTTTTGATGGGGCTATAAATACCCCATCTCTTCATGGTTTTATCTAAGATTTTCAAGAGTAAAAATTCTTACTTTTCTGAAGTGTTTTTACAAGTTTTCAAAAGAGTTTAAGTACCAAAAAGATTTCATCTTTATTGTTTTTCAAGGCTTTTGGAAAATCAAAGAAAATAGGAATTTGGGATATTTGCATTGGTTTTCATTCTCTATCTTTTACAAGAGTTTCCCAAGTATTTTCTTTGTTACTTGATTTTCAAAAACACCTTGATATCCACTTGAGCTATATCATCTATCCTAATCTATTTAGGATCTTTTGTTTGTGGAAAAGAGGTTTGTGGTTGAGATATACCACTTGTTGTAAACCCTTGATTTCTTGAGTTGCTCCCTCTTTGGTAGAGGTTGAGGTTGTTGATTTGGGTTGGAGTTTGCTCCCTCTTTGGTAGAGGTTGAGTTGGTTGGTTTGCTCCCTCTAGTGAGAGGTGGAGTTTGGTTTGTAAATCCTCTTCGGTAGAGGTGTGGTTGTTGTATTGGCTACGGGCCTACCCCTCGGTTGTGAGGTGGTGTTTGAGAGAGGAGTTTGGTACTCCTTGTGTTGTAACAAATCCTCCTCGGTGGAGGTTCCCTCGGTGGGAAATAGTGGATTGGAAATCCTTCACGGTGGTGAAGGCTGGGATGTAGAGCTAGGTGCTCGAACCTCGAAACATATCTTTGCCTTTGCGTTTGATCCATTGTCTCTCAACTCTCTCTCTCTCATTTATTTGTGCAAAGCATCATTCATTATTCATATCATACATTGCTTGCATTATATCTTGCATACTTTCATTGTGCTCATCTTTATATGCTAGATACTCTTTGTGTGCTTTATTGATATACTTGCTTGGGATTGTTTGCTAACACTTGTATTCAACCAAGAGAGCCAACGCGGCACCTCAACCCATTCAAGGGGAATCTAGAGGAGTTTGTCCAGAGCCCTTCACGGGGAATTCGGCAACACTCTTGTGTATACGCGGTGTTAGTGTAAAAGTTTTATTTGGTCATAATTGGTTTTAGCTTCTGCATTATTGGGCATTTAGTGACCATTAGATTAGCCTTCACCTATTCACCCCCCTCTAGGCGAACCTTCATATTGTTGATTTGACCTTTCTAATAGTCAGATTGAGCTGATTTCAATTTCAAATATCCTTTTCTAATATTTTAGATTTTTCAAAATTTTCTAAAAATTTTCTGGATTATGTTGGAAAATCTCCGTAGTTGGTGTCGACCGATACCGATAAGCGGATCTCCAATTTTAATTCACAAACGGAGTTGTATTTTGAGAATCCGCTTTCACCATGTGTCTTAGAATCGTATTATCTACGTTAGGATATTTTTGGG
>JAVJIF010027526.1:0-62753 GCA_038442645.1 Agave tequilana
ATGGAAAAGGTTAAGGTAAGAAGTTTATCTATTTTCTTGCAATTAATCCCCTGTATCAAGAGCTAAACGGGTCGATTCGCAGGGAGAGATGCGATGGAAGCGTTTCGATACGGTTTCCCTGTGTATAACTTAGAAAGAAAGATGATGGTTATAAAAAAAGTTGATTTAATAAAAAGAGAGATCAACCCACTAATCATCTACCATAAATAATGCTAGTTTATGAAGAATAAATATCATATTGAATCTAGAAAGATTAATTCTAGAGTGTTGCTTCAAATTCAAGTAAGAAGAGTAAGATAAAAAGAAAACTCTAATTAAAGTTCACTAGATAAAATTAAATATTAGTTTATCAAAAGTTTCTAAGTATAGCATAAGAAAAAAATTTAGACTTAACATTAAGCTATCAAAGTATCTAAGCATCAACCAAGAATAACCATTAAATAGTGTAACCCTAAAACTAGTTTAACTTAATTTATCACTAATCTTCAAGAATCTTAACTTAACCCTAGGGTTTCAAACAAGCATAGAATTCAATCAATTCATCTTATAGAACTAGACTTAGTTAGTGAAGAGATTAGTAAACTATGAAGGGAATTAGTTACTCATACTCATGATTAAACAAGGCATGATGATTAAAGGACACATAAAATAAAGCAACTAAGAATTGTAGAACAAAAATTAAAAGACAAAAGAGATATGAAAAGAAAATAAGCACCTTTATTGAATTGTCATCGGTTCAGTACAAAAGCCTTCTTCTCTTTAAATATCTTCTCCTTCAAAGTAAAAAGTAGAAAATACAATAGAAATTTGGAAAGAAAAAGATCTAAAGAAAACCTTCAAACATGATTTTCTGAAATGCCTCTGCTTTATTGCTCTGCCTCTCTATTTATAGGAGATTCTATTAGTAGAGTCCCTGTAACACTCCCACCCAACCGCCACGCACACGGCCTCAAGAAAGCCACATTTTTGTGACATTTCAGGAGAAAACGCACATTTGGTGGAGTCAGGGCACGCATTTTGGGCTCTGGCTTCATCTTATCCGTCTATATGGAGATCTATCCTCAGAATCTTTGTTTGAACTCTAAAATTTAAAATAATCTTGTTTTCTCGATAACTTAGAAACATGTTATCTATAAATCTGAATTTAAACTTGAATTCTCTCCTTTATCTTTGACTTGGAGCTCAAAACAACTTAATTTAAATTGATTTTCTCCTTTATCTCTGAATTAAGATAGGATAGTCTCTGAATTTACTTGGGCTTGATAGGTTCTTGGGCTTCTCTTAAACTTGTGGGCTTCTTTTGAACTCTTTTCTTTCTTTTTTTAATTATGGAGGCCTGGATATTACTAAAAAATAAAATAATAAATAGTAAATGTTTTATAAAAAATAAAGATGAAAATGTGACTAAAAATATGCACTTTTGATGAACAATCACACCCCACACCTATCTTTTATCCGTCCTCGAGTAAAACAAAGAAGAAAAACTAATCTAATCTAAACTAACTCACTTTCGTAGGAATCACGATTGCACTTAGCATGTGTAACAAGCTGTTAAACCTCTAAGTTACCCCAAGAGGACGAGTGTTGTCAGTTAGGGTTTTCAGTGAATTACACCCACAAAATTCATAAAAGAAAGAAAAATAAAATGTTAATATTTTGAAAAATATTTTATAATCGAGAAAATGTTTAAATATTTTTGTGAGAATCAAGTAATCTATTAGTCTTAGAATCACCAAATTATTCATTCATATACTTAGTCTCGATGTAAATATTTATTACCAATCTAGGTTAGGATTAAAACTGAATTTCTCACAAGTCTCTTATTTTTTTCCTAAGTCATATGCACCTTTGTGACCGTGAAGTTTTGACTCAGGATTCTTCAACTTCAACCCTTATGCCTATATATTAATATATATATATATATATATATATATATATATATAACCTTTTTTCTTTTTTTGAAAGAAGTTCAAAGTATTACCACTTCGTTGCCCTTTAAGCACTTCTTATTTTTTAATATGTATGACTCATCTAATTTTCTTTTGTGTAAGTATCAAGGCTTCTTGAGGCCCTAATACCTAACTAATTGATTATTAGATGTGTTAATATTGTTAGCCCAGAGGCCCATCACTCTAGTTTGATGATGATTAACTCATGTAATTATAGTTTACAAATAATCTTGTGATATTTAGTTTCAGATATTTGATCAAGATATCAGTAGGTGATTAGCTTCAACAAAGGAGTTTTGAGCTTTCAAATGTTGATTCAAGAGCTCGAGCATCAAGATCGCATCTAGTACTCGGTTGGAGTCAAACTCGTTGAATCGTTTTGGATCGAGTCGACTTGGAGAAGGAGTTTACAAGAAGTCTTCATTGGGAGAAGGAGTTCTATCAAGATACAATATACTTCAAAGTTATTTTAATATCATGTTTTTATTTCTAGACAAGTTTTGGAGAAAACGGTTTTCCATTTCAAAATCCAAGTTTGGAAAATACGGATTTTGGTTTAAAGCTAAATTTCAATATCACAAAAATGATTCAAATAGTTTATAATATATTTTGAATGTTAGTCACACATGTTTGTATTTCAAAGATATTACAAGAACTTATTTTTGTGAAATTTATGTAATTTTATGGGATTTAATCGATATTAAAAAGACAAGTTTTTAAATCCTATAAACCCAGCCAGTTTGCTCTAGCGGTCGACTGGACGGTCGACCGGACCAAGAGCCGGTCGACTGGCACGGTCGACCGATGTGCACAAGGACGTGCACATGGCCAGCCTCTTCGGTCGGTCGACCGGGCAGTCGACCGACTGAAAGCACCCCACTCACGGGTGGGGGCCGGTCGACCAGGTGGTCGACCGTTGGCTTTGACCCGATCAACCGGGCGGTCAACCGCTGGCATAACAGTCAGAAAAATGACCGTTGGCTGGTCAACCGGGCGATCGACGGAAGGGCATTTCTGCCCTTTCCTTGCTGCAAACGGACAGATTTTTGAGGGGTTATAAATAGACCCCCTCTTGAGCTGATATGACCAAGATTTGAAAATAAAAATTTCTATCTTTCAAATTTTTTTCAGCAATTGTTTTTGGGTTAAAAAGATTCATCTTTATTTATTTTTAAAGGGTTGGAAAAATCAAGAAAGGGAGAAGTCTTTGGGAGTTATTTTTATCTACATTTATATTTCAATCTAGAGTTTTTCTCAAGAGTTTTTCTTTGTGATTTGATTTTCAAACTCTTTATTTTCTTACACTTGAACTATCTATCAATCCTATCTATTAGGATCTTTTTGTGAGGAATATTGGTTTGTGGTTGTTGAGACCACCAAGAGTTGTAATCTTTCTTTGCTTTATGTTATCCCTCTAGTGAGAGGTGATTGTGAAGGAGTTTGGATTTGTTGATATCCCTCTAAGTATAGAGGTGATTGTGGAGGTTGTGTTGGTATCCCTCTAGTGAGAGGTGATTGTTATTGTTTGGCTTAGTGCCCTATCCCTCTATTGTGAGTTTGATTTTGTGTGGCTTAGTGTCTTGCCTTTTGTACAGAAGTTGTTGTTAGTTGAGAGAGGAGTTGTGTACTACAAAGTTGTATTACCCAAATCCTCAGTGGAGGTTCCCTATGTGGGAAGTCCTGTGTGGAGTTATAGTGAAAATCCTTCTGTGTGAAGGTGGAGACGTAGAGCAGTGGCTCGAACCTCAAAACATATCTTGGTGTTTGCGTTTTATCTTCTATCTCTAAACTCTCTCTTATATTGTGCCTTGCATTACATCATATTGTTCATATCATACTATATACTTGGTATTACTTGTGTGTGCCCATACTTGTGTTCAAGCAAGAGAGCTTTACAAAGCACCTCAACTCTTATTTAGAGGAATTTCGAGGAGATAGTTCAGAGCCCTTCACCGGGAATTCGGCTACACTCTTTGGTTACACTAAGTGTGTTGCAATTTATTTTAATTCTGCATTATTTGTCATTAGATTACCCATATACCTATTCACCCCCCCTCTAGGTGTACTTTCAATTGGTATCAGAGCCTACGCTCCTGATATTAGGTTTAACCACCTAGGAGTGAGATCTTGGTTAGCTAATCTTGATTTGCTTTTGCACACTTATTTGCTTACACACACTCATGGATTTGATGACCCCTCCTATGTTTGATGTTTCCAACATCAGCGTATGGAAGATTAAGATGAGTATGTATCTCAAGACTCTAGGAATGCATGTTTACCTTATCGCTACCAAGAAATCTTATCTTGGTAATAGAAAGCATATAGAGGCCAATGTATAAGCCCTTGAGGCACTTAGGAACATTCTAAATAAAGAATATCTTTCTATGATTTTTCATTGTGATTCCGCCTTTGCAGTCTGGAACACCTTATCCTCTCCAAAGCTTCAAACGCCAAACATAGTGGAGAAGGAATCTAGTGAGGATGAATCCGAATAACATTGCTATATGGTCTAATGGAATGACTCCCTTGAGGTAAATTCGGAAACTCATCTAGATGATAGTGCTAGTTCTTCGGTGATGATTATGTTGATGCTGATAATTTAAATGAAGAATTATCCATTGTTTGTGAAAACCTTTTAAAAAATGCAACCTCTTGAAAAAGAAAACTTTTAAAATGAAAGAAGAAAATAAGGATTTGTTTTCTAAACTTAACATTGCTTTGTAAGAAAGGGATGAGATTTCAAATGAAAGGGACTCATTAAATCCCAACTTGATCTTGCCTTAAATGAAAACAAAATCTTAAATAGTAAAAATGATTGTGATGACGTTTTGAAGAAGAATGAGATTCTATCTTCAAAACTTGATTTTGTTGTAAAAGAAAACCAATCTTTGAAAAATAAAATTGCCTCTATTTCAAAAGAACTAGATTTGGTTTTAAAGAAAAATATTTATTTGAAAAATGATTTAGATACACATGTTTGCCATGCTTCATCATCGAGTGTACCTATAGCATGCTCCACCTCTTCTACTATTATTGAAAATGATATAAATATATTAAAGAAGAGTGTTGATTGTTTGGGCTCCAGTTTGACCCAATGTGCCATGAACCACACACAGTTGGAATCCATGTTTCGTAAGAAGCATGCTCCTCACATGCATGCACACCATACATGGCATACACATGCTCATTATGCTCACACACATGATTCAAAGTATGCTCATGTGTACACTTGTACACATTGTGGACGTAAGGGCCACCTTGCAAAGTTTTGTTATAAAAGAGTATATAATATAAATTTTGCAAATAAATTTGTTAAGGTTAGGAAAGGTACTAACCCCCATGGACCCAATAAGGTATGGGTACCAAAAATCACTCCTATTTTATTTGATGTAGTGTGGGCTCTCACATGATGTAAGAGGTGTTGGTGCCTTGAGGTGAATGCGTTCCAAGCTAAACGGTGACAATTTTGGATGCATCACTTTGAAGGGGAGTTTGGTGGGAGGACCACTATGGTTTGAAGGCCTAGAGAGAAAACCCTTTTGGTTTTGGTAACTATTGAAAGTACACCTAGAGGGGGGTGAATAGGTGTAAGGCTAATCTATGACAAATAATGCGGAATTAAAAGCTTAATGAAACACACTTAGCGTAACCAAAGAGTGTAGCCGAATTCCGGTGAAGGGCTCTGGACTAACTCCTCTTGATTCTCTGAATAAGAGTTGAGGTGCTATATGAAGCTCTCTTGGTTAACACAAGTATGGCACACACAAATAATACCAAGCATATATAAATGATATAACAATATGAATCAATGCAAGGTACAATATAAAAGAGAGAGAGTTAGAGAAAGTGGATCAATCACAAACACCGAGATATGTTTCAAGATTCGAGCACCCAGCTCTACGTCCCCGCCTTCACACAGAAGGATTTCCACTAACTTGTCCACACAGGACTTCCCACACAGGAAACCTCCACTGAGGATTTGGGTAAATACAACCGGGAGTACACAACTCCTCTCTCAACTAATACAGCCTCTCACTAGAGGCAAAGCACAAACCAACACAATATCAACCTCACAAATGAGGGATAGGCACAAAGCCAACACCAAAAACGGTCACCTCATACTTGAGGGATTCTAACTCAATCTCCACCTCTCACAAGAGGGATACAAACACCACTTCCACAATCACCTCTTACTAGAGGGATATCAACTCAATCACCTCTCACTAGAGGGATATCACAATGAATGGAAGGTAATAACACTTGGTAGTCTCTCTCAACCACAAACCAATTTTTCCTCACTAAACAAGATCCTAATAAATAGGATAGATGGATAAGCTCAAGTGTAAGAAAACAAAGAGTTTGGAAATCAAAAACACAAAGAAAAACTCCTGGGAAAACTGCTAGAATAGATATAAAAATGAAGATAGAAAACAATCCCAAAGACTTCTCCTTTTCTTGATTTTTCCAGCCCTTTAAACAAATAAAGATAAAATCTTTTGGCTCTAAAGACTCTTTTAAAAACTTGTATTAAAACACTTGTAAAGGTGAGGAATTTAGCTCTTGAAAAAACTTGTCTAAAACCAGCTCAAATGGGGGGTATTTATACCCCCAAAAAATCTGTCCCATTGGCAGCAGGAAAGGGCAAATTTGCCCTTCCGGTCGAACGGGCGGTCGACCGGTCATACTTTTGACCATTGAGCCTACTGATTACCGCCCCGGTCGACCGGGACTGGATCAAGAGAGCAAGGCTCTCTGGCCGATCGACCGCACGGTTGACCGAGGCTGATACAAAGAGCAGAGCTCTTGCCGGTTGACTGGGTCGGTCGGCCTGGGGACTTTTCCAGAGAGCAGAGGCTCTCTGGCGGTCGACAGACTCGGTCGACCGGCCTACCAGCCTGGCTACGTGCACATTCTGTGCACGTCGGTCGACCAGCCCCGTCGACCGACTACTGCCACGGTCGACCGGCCCCGTCGACCGGCAGACATCCAGTCCAGCCTTATAGGATTAAAATCTTGGGTTTTTAACTTCAAATAAATCTCATAAAATCTAATAAATTTCACAAAAATCAGTTCTTATTATATCTTTGAAATACAAATATGTGTGACAAAAATTCAACACATATTTCAAATAATTTGAACCATTTTTTGTGTGATTGAAATTTTGCCTTAAACCAAAAACTGTATTTTTGAAAACTTGGATTTTTGAAATGGAAATCCGATTTTTCCAAAACACATGTAAATACAAAAATATGATATTTAAACAACGTTAAAGTATTTTGTATATGGATAGAATCCAATATACATGTAAATATTATATCTATGTTTTTGACATGAAAATCAATATCGGTTAAACTTAAAACCGAAAACCAACAAACTTAAAACATGAAACTTGAAAACAAGTGTGTGTATTGTGAACTTAAGCATATCACACTATCGACCTTTACAATGATCTAAACCAAATCTTAAACTAAACAAACTGAAGTCTTCTTGTAGAACTCCGTCTCCAAGCCGACTCGATCCAAACGTGATCCAACGAGCTTGACTCCAACCGAGTGCTAGATGTGAACTTGACGCTCGAGCTCTTGAGTCACCATGTGAAAGCTCCAAAATACTTTTGTTGAAGCTAATCACCTACTAATATCTTGATCAAATATCTGAAACTAAATATTACAAGATTATTAGTAAACTATAACTACATGAGTTAATCATCATCAAAACTAGAGTGAAGGGCCTCTGGGCCAACAACTATCTCTAACAACTTATTTATGTTTACATGCTTATAGATTATTGATTTTTAGCATGTCATGTTTCAAATGCTCATAATGTTAAATGTCATGTCAATTAGACTTATGACATACATGTATAGTAATTGAGATACACCCATATTCATATGGATCCATATTTAGTGTTCTCACTATGGTTTAGCTATTACGTATATCATAGCTCTAATAGCATGTGCATTTAGCCTAATGATCATATTAGTTTTTGTTTATGATTTTTGCACATCATATTTTGATTACATGTTTAGATGTAGTTTTCATTAAAACTTGTGTAGATACTTGTACAACTAATGAGTCACATTTGAGTTTTATATATTTGTGCTTAATTGCTATTTGTACCCATTAGATGTACTAGTATAGCCTAGTTTTGATGATTAGTGTATTTCAACTTGTATTCCCTATTTTTAGACATTTTTATGATAATGTGTTTTGCTTCATGTATATGTCAATTTTGCCAAAACTTTAAATATACATGTATACCCTTGAGTCACTTGCCTTTCATGAAAATTCTATTATGGACTCATATGTGTTTGGGATATGTATGTATAGTTTTAGTTTAGATTAAATATACATATACCTTGAAGCCTATTTAGTTTTGATAATTTTCATATTAATGAAGGAATTTCATTGAGTTTCATTACCTATCTCCATAATGTGGATTACATGATTCTTACACTCATATTATTTTTGTTTACTCATGATTTTTATTTCATGAGCATATATTTGCCTTTTAGACCTTAAGTGTCAATCATTGTGTGTCTTACATGTTTTTCATGGAATATAGTCATGTTTTATTCCTTACTTGAAGGATTTCGCTCTAGTTTTCAAATATTATCTTTAAACTAGTCTTTATTCTTCACTTGGTAGAGTTTTCAATTATGCTAAAATTATTTTCAAACTTATTTTTGAAAACCCCTACCATCAAGGGTGGTTGGATGAGCGACCATGCCTTGTATGCCTAATTGAAAATCTATTTAAACATGTGCATAAATCGGGCGGTAAGTATGAGTTATACACTTGATCTTCATCTTTTTTAATTGGTATCTCAATTGATATTTTCATGGTTGTGTACTCATATTTGTGTATTCTATATATGTATGCCTCAAACTTCAAATAGTATCAATTTCGATTGATATTTAATTTTTCATACATATATGTGTGATTTGATTGTGCTTACAATATTTTTACATCTTAAAGCACAAATTATGTTTATGCTAAGCTTGATTTACTCCTAAATGTTAATTATTTTTCAATTGGTATCTTATACAAGCTTATGCATCGATTTTATTGGTATTTCACAAAGGGGGAGAAAATTCATGTTTTACCTTTCAATTGATTTTATTTTCAATTGGTATTTTACTCCCATTTCTTAAGATAAAAAATGATATTATTCAATTGATATCTTACTTTTCAATTGGTTTCCTATGCTCCTAATGAAAATATATTTCAATTGGTATATGCTAACATTTTCAATATTGGTATCAAAAATCTTAAATTGATATTATTCTCTATTTGGTATCTCTATTGCAAAATGATTTTAATGTTTAACAAAAAAGGTTAGTTCGTGTTTTTCAATTGGTATCATGCTTCATTTTAAATTGGTATCTATATTGAAATGCGTTGTGTTTACCTAAAAGCTTAGTTTTTACTTTCTATTGGTATCAAAACTTACAATATATATTCTTTCAATTGGTATCAAGATGTACAATATATAGATATTTCAATTGGTATCAAAAACATACCATGTCTCAGTTTATATTGATATCAAGGTTTACAAGACTTTTTAAATTGATATCAAGATATTTTCAATTGGTATCTTTTAGTATCTTAAAAATCTTTGTTTACTTTCAATTGATATCTTAAAATGTTTTGTTTATTTTCAATTGGTATCATAAATTGGTATCATGATGTTTCGATGTATACTTTTATCATAAATTGATATATTTTTCAATTGGTATCACATTGTTTTGGTTTGTATTGCTTATATGAAAGGGAAACTTAAGATCTTCTCTTTATATAGATTCATGTTGAGTCTATTTCATATTGAAGTGATTGACCTTATTTAGTATGTAGTATACGTGTGTAGAGGGAGCTTCACATCTCTTTTATATACATTGTATACTATGTTTTATGTGATTAGGGTTTAGTCATCTCTTTTTCATATAATGCATGTATGCAGGGGGAGTTAACTTTACGTCTCTCTTCTTCATGAATGTATATCGCATATACACCATTCTTGTTTGATTTGACCAAGAGGAAGAAAATAGTTTTTGAGTTTATTTATGCCCCTTTGTTGATAATTTGACAATAAGGGGGAGAGAAATTTGGAGTTTTATATATGCATGAGAAATTTGCAGTTTAATATATGCATATGATGATTTGACAAAAAGAGAAATTTGAGTTTTATATATGCATACTTATGTCATCTATATACATGATTTTTTTTTCCAATTGGTATCTGAGCATATATGTTTTTGTTTTTCAATTAATATGTTAATATATGTTATTTATTTTAATGCATACATTGAATATCTTTATTGTTTATTTCTATGCATGAGTTAAGGGGGAGCTTCTATGAAGCTTAACTATAATCCATGCATATATAACTCCATGAGTTTTGTCATCATCAAAATGGGGGAGATTGTTGGCCCAGAGGCCCATCACTCTAGTTTTGATGATGATTAACTCATGTAGTTATAGTTTACTAATATTCTTGTGATATTTAGTTCTAGATATTTGATCAAGATATTAGTAAGTGATTAGCTTCAACAAAGGAGTTTTGAAACTTTCACATGTTGATTCAAGAGCTCGAGCGTCAAGATCGCATCTAGTACTCGGTTGGAGTCAAGCTCGTTGGATCGTGTTTGGATCGAGTCAACTTGGAGAAGGAATTCTATAAGAAGACTTCAGTTTGTCTTTAGCTTAGTAGTTTAGATCTTGTGTAAAGATTAGATAGTGTTGATATGCTCAAGTTCACACACACACAAGTTTTCAGTTTATTGGTTTTTGATTTTCGGTTTAACCGGTTTTGGATTTCATATCAAAAATATAGATATATATCTTGTATGTATATTGGATTCTATCCATATACAATATGCTTCAAAGTTGTTTCAATATCATATTTTTATTTCTAGAAAAGCTTTGGAGAAAACGGTTTTCTATTTAAAAATCCAAGTTTTGAAAAATACGGATATTGGTTTATAGCTAAATTTCAATATCACAAAAATGGTTCAAATAGTTTATACTATGTGTTGAATGTTAGTCACACATGTTTGTATTTCAAAGATATTACAAGAACTTATTTTTGTGAAATTTATGTAATTTTATGGGATTTAATCGATATTAAAAAGATAAGTTTTTAAATCCTAAAAACCCGGCCAGTTTGCTCTAGCGGTCGACCGGACGCTCGACCGGACCAAGAGCCAGTCGACCGGCATGGTCGACCGATGTGCACAAGGACGTGCACATGGCCAGCCTCTTCGGCCGATCGACCGGGTGGTCGACCGACTGAAAGCACCCCACTCTCAGGTGGGGGCAGGTCGACCGGGCGGTTGACCGTTGGCTTTGGCCCGGTCGACCGAGCGGTCGATCGCTGGCACAACGATCAGGAAAATGACCGTTGGTCGGTCGACGGCGGTCGACCGGAAGGGCATTTCTGCCCTTTCCTGGCTGCCAACGGGCAGATTTTTGAGGGGTTATAAATAGACCCCCTCTTGAGCTGATTTCACCAAGATTTGAAAAGAGAAAAAATTTTATCTTTCAATGTTTTTCAGCAATTGTTTTGGGTTAAAAAGATTCATCTTTATTTGTTTTTAAAGGGTTGGAAAAATCAAGAAAAGGAGAAGTCTTTTGGGAGTTGTTTTGATCTTCATTTATATTTCAATCTAGAATTTTTCCCAAGAGTTTTTCTTTGTGATATTGATTTCCAAACTCTTTATTTTCTCACACTTGAGCTATATATCTATCCTATCTATTAGGATCTTATTTTGTGAGGAATATTGGTTGTGGTTGTTGAGACCACCAAGAGTTTTAATCTTTCTTTACTTTGTATTATCCCTCTAGTGAGAGGTGATTGTGGAGGAGTTTGGTTTTGTTGATATCCCTCTAAGTGTAGAGGTAATTGTGGAGGTTGTGTTGGTATCCCTCTAGTGAGAGGTGATTTTTATTGTTTGGCTTAGTGCCCTATCCCTCTATTGTGAGGTGATTTTGTGGGCTTCCTTGCCTCTTGTACAGAGGTTGTTGCTGATTGAGAGAGGAGTTGTGTACTCCAAAGTTGTATTACCCAAATCCTCAATGGAGGTTCCCTGTGTGAGAAGTCCTGTGTGGACGTTATAGTGAAAAATCCTTCTGTGTGAAAGCGGGGACGTAGAGCAGTGGCTCGAACCTCGAAACATATCTTGGTGTTTGTGTTTGATCTACTATCTCTAAACTCTCTCTTATATTGTGCCTTGCATTGCATCATATTGTTCATATCATACTTATATGCTTGGTATTGCTTGTATGTACCCATACTTATGTTCAACCAAGAGAGCTTTACAAAACATCTCAACTTTTATTTAGAGGAATTTTGAGGAGATAGTCCAAAGCCCTTCACCGGGAATTCGGCTACACTCTTTGGTTACACTAAGTGTGCTGCGATTTGTTTTTAATTCCGCATCATTTGTCAGTAGATAAGCCATACACCTATTCACCCCCCCCCTCTCAGTGTACTTTCAAATATATATATATATATATATATATATATATATATATATATATATATATATATATATATATATATATATATATATATATATATATATATATATTATATATTTTTCTTTTTCCCTCAAGCTTACCTAATTACCTTTCACGTATTACCAAGGCTTTCGTAGGCCAAAGCACCTAGCTAATTAATAATTAAATTTGTTTATTTTATATATATATATATATATTTCTAAGGCACAAAAGTCTTTGTTTTGAATCCTAAGTGTGTAAGTGTATAAAGTATGTATATTTCATCAAGGTAAAAATCAAGACTAAATTACCTTTTCAATTTTTCTTCCTAAACCGAAAATTCAAACAAATAATCTTATTTTGATCAAGTATTAATAAATCATAATTATGCCTATTCCTTAAAATTAACTTAATTACTTACAAAAATAAATCAAAGTATTGTTTCTTTTTCAAAAAGTTTTTACAATAAAAGAAATTTTTTTATTAGTATCTGCCTAAGTTAGTATGTTAGTAAAATTAATATTTTTTATCATGTTAATTATGTTACATGTTAGAATGTTAGATGTTACATGTTAGACCCTCCCCCACTCTTACCTCATGCATTATCCCCAATGTATGAATGAATTCATGCATGCATGGAATAAAGTGTAGAAAGAAGTGAAGTTATGTTACTGATACATTGGTCAAAGAGACACATGGTTGTGTTTGCTTTCAGTACTGATTCCAAAAATGGTTTCAAATGTTAACCATTTATCTTAAATTCATTGTCATTCTTAGTGTCCCATATCTCTACTGCTCCATATGGAAACACAGTCCTAACAACGAATGGCCCCGTCAATCGTGATTTCAACTTTCTTGGAAAAAGATGAGCCTAGAATTCTAGAGTACCACTTTTTATTTGAGGACAAAAGTTTTTCTCATGATTATCATGAAAAACCTTAACCCTATCCTTCATAATCTTGGCATTTTCATAAGCCTCGTTCCTCAACTCCTCAAGTTCGAAAATTTGCAATTTTTGAAGCACATCAGCCTTATGTAGATTTAAATTTAGCTGCTTAATTGCCCAATAAACTCGATGCTCTAACTCGACAGGAAGGTGGCAAGCCTTTCCAAAGACAAATCTATAAGGACACATTCCTAGAATCGTTTTAAAGGCGGTCCTATATGCCCATAAGGCATCTACCAATTTGGTAGACCAGTCTTTTCAGTTTTGATTCACAGTTTTATCAAGATAAGCTTAATTTATCTATTTGAGACTTCTACCTGCCCACCAGTTTGAGGGTGATAAGGCGTGGATAACTTATGTGTTGTGGTATATTTTTGCATAAGAAATTCAAAAGTTCTATTGCAAAAATGTGAGCCATTATCATTAATTATTGCAAGAGTTGTTTCAAAGAATGAGAAGATGTTTTCTTTCAAGAACTTGACAACAATTTTTTTGTATTTTGTCTTGCAAAGGATGGCTTCAACCCATTTGGATACGTAATCCAGAGCCACCAAGATGTATTGGTGCCCAAATGAACTAGGAAAGAGACTCATAAAGTCGATGCCCCAAATGTCAAAGAGTTTTACTTTTAAAATTGGGTTGAGGGGTAACATATTACGTTTCAAAATCCTATCTATCATTTGACATCTTGTGCACATTTTGCAAAAATCGAATGCATCATATTAGAACCTACTCTGCAGTATGTTTTCGGCAATTTAGCGGGGACCAAATTGTCCACCGCATGCAAGCTCATGACAAAAGGCTAGAACACTTTTTACTTCCTCATCGGAAATATATCTGTTGGAACTTGCTTTTGATGATACATTTGTGAAGCCATATCATATGGAGCTCTATCTCAAGCCTAATCAAGAGTTCTTCATGATCAAGACTTCCCAAAGAGAGTTGATAATTATGTGTATTGTAATTGTTGATAGCATGTTAAAAGTCTTGAAACACACACACACACATCATAGTCTATTAGTCGACTTATAGCCTTGTCTAGTCGACTTATCCTTAATATAGTCGACTTATATATTTCTCTAGTCGACTATCTTTTTGTCCTGAAAGATCCCAACTCTCTGTTTGTCATTGTTAGTCGACTTAACAGTTTATATAGTTGACTAATAGATGTTGTAGTCGACTTATACCTTCCCTCTAATCGACTAGTTTCAGTTTTCAGAAACTTGTCTATTGATTCAAACTTGACCTAGTCGACTTGGTCTTTTCTATAGTCGACTAACCTTGAGAAATTTGCCTACCCTAGTCGACTAACTCATATCTCAAGTCGACTAATGGCAGTTTCTGACTGTTGGACAGTTTCTGTTTTCTGGTATTTCCTTCAACGTTATCCAACGTTTAAACATTCAAATTTATCCTAATAACTACCCTAACTAACTATAGAGTTTAGCTATAAATAGGGTTGTTATCTTAGGTTTAATATACCAATTCAAATCTATAGTTTTCTGACCAAAAATCTTGCCAAAATTCTGCTTCTCTGAAAACTGTTCCCACTTTCTATTTCTTTACCAAATTCCTACTTCAAAGTGAAGATTTCTGAAAGTCAACCTATAATAGCCCTTGTCCACGATCACATACTGAATCAAGGCTTATAGGAAAGTTTGTAATCACTCAAAGGAATCATTGTACAAGAGAGTCTTCTTGGTGTAGAAGAGAAGTTGTACAAGGTGTTGTGGTCTTCTTGGTTGTAAGAAGAGTTGTATACATTTGGCAAAGGGGATTTATCAAGTGGGATACAAGGTGTTGATTTTGGGTATACAAAGTCAAAGGATAAAGAAAAATCTCAAGCGGGTGGCTTGGAGACTGGATGTAGATCACGAGGACTGAACTAGGATAAATCACTCGTGTTTGCGTTTGCTTAACTTTTTTGTGATTTATTTTCCTTATTGCAAGTACGTATATTTCTTTAACACTAATATTCTTATGTGAGTGTTGACATTGTATTTTAGATCCACACTTGGCATCATCTCGGGACCAACAATTGGTATAAGAGCCCTGCATATCCAGTCAACAATCTACAAGGATGGCAACGGAGTTCCCTTCGTCACAATTCAAAGAAGGATATTCTATACAACGTCCACCGCTATTTGACGGATCCAACTACAACTATTGGAAGTGTAGAATGAAGATCTACTTGCAATCGCACAACTACGAACTTTGAAACATTGTAGAAGCACCGTACACCAAGCCAACAACCAACTACAATGTTTGGAGTGATGATCAAAAGAAGAATGCGAACCTTGACTCCAAAGCGATGAATACTTTATTCTGTGCCTTAACCAAAGAAGAATTCAATCGTGTGTCAACAACCACTTCTGCAAATCAAATATGGCACACTCTTCAGGTAACACACGAAGGCACAAATAAGGTTAAAGAATCTAAGATTTCTATTCTTGTCCACAGGTTTGAACTTTTCAAAATGAAGGAGAATGAAATCATCTCAGAAATGGTTACAAGATTCACTGACATAACCAATTCCTTAGCAGCCCTTGGAAAGGAATACACCCAAGTCGAAAAAGTTCGCAAGATCCTTCGAGCACTCACACCAGATTGGGAGAAGAAGACAACTGCAATAGAAGAAGCGAATTATCTCTCAACAATGACATTAGAAAACCTTATTGGTAATCTAATGGCATATGAAGTGCAACTCGAAGAAAGAAAGATGGATGAACAACAATCTCTCTCAAAGAAGAAAGAAGTTGCCTTCCATGCATCCTCCGACACGCTTTCAAGAAAATTCAGAAGATTCTTAAAGTAAAATAAGTTTAAATGTTTTAATTGCAATAAAATAGGTCATATGAAGAAGGATTGCCCATTACTCAAAAACAAAGGTAAATTCAAGAGCAAAAAGTTCAGCAAGAAGAAAGATTACCAATCATCATGGAAGAACAGTGATTCCTCTTCCTCTGATGAAGAAGAAACCACTAAACATGCCAACATCTGTTACATGGCGCTAGAAGAAGATGACGTACAATATACTAAATTTTTAGATGCATTCCATGAATTATTCAATGATCTAAAGAATAAAAAAATGAAGAATAAAGTTTTATTAAAGGAAAATGAAAAACTTTTCAAAGAAAATTCATGTTATGTCTCTCAAGATTCTTCTATAAATTCTCAAAAAGATGATTTTAAAAAAGTGATATCATCATTAAAAAAGGATATTGAGAATTTATTACAAAATAATGTTTTATTGAAAAGAGAAATTATGTCTTTAAATGAAAGAATTTCAGTTTTAGATAAAGACATATCAATTTTCAAAATGAAGTATGAAGAGATTTTGAAAAATCTGACTAAATTTAATCAAGGAAAAGAAAAGTTGAATGATTTATTATCATATCAAAAGATGTCACATAATCATTATGGTCTTGGATTTTTTGAAAAATCTTCATATGTTAATAATCCATATAATTCTTTGGTGAAAAGAAAGTCTGATATTATTTCAAAAAGAATTAAGAATAAGTTCATATGGATTCCTAAAAACATAAGCATTGTTGACAAAAATACTTATATTGCATCATACATACATGATATATGTAATTCATGCAATTATGTGTATACTAACAGATGGAAACCAAATTCAAATTGGGTTTGATCTCCTAAAGGTTAATGCTCTACTCTTATGATTGGTACCATCTAATGTTTATCTTTCAGGTACCATATAAGAAGTTTGATAAGAACAATACTTCAAATATTTATCATATATATACATGTTATGATATATTTGTTGCAGGGGGAGAACACAAATGTTTCTATATCTGTTATAACCCATTTTTTGTAGGGGGAGAACATATAACTTATTTTCTGCAGGGGGAGCATTTGTGCACACAAAGTGTCATCATCAAAAAGGGGGAGAATGTTGGAACTTGCTTTTGATGATACATTTGTGAAGTCATATCATATGGAGCTTTATCTCAAGCCTAATCAAGAGTTCTTCATGATCAAGACTTCCCAAAGAGAGTTGATAATGATGTGTATTGTAATTGTTGATAGCATGTTAAAAGCCTTGAAACACACACAGACACATCATAGTCTATTAGTCAACTTATAGCCTTGTCTAGTCGACTTATCCTTAGTATAGTCGACTTATATATTTCTCTAGTCGACTATCTTTTTGTCCTGAAAGATCCCAACTCTCTGTTTGTCACTGTTAGTGTAACACCCCGCTCCCGGAATACGTACTTAGTTGCGTATTCAGATTTCTCAATCGTATTTTTCGATTTGCTTCCATGTTTGTTTTGTATTATGAATTCCTTATATGATTGTTTTGTCTTGGATTTGGATTCGTGGATTCGGAGTCAACCTTAGTTTGAACCGAAGGCCCAATCCCAGGGTATTGCTCGGTTTGGACATTCTGGTATTCCGATTTGACCGATTTCAGTTTTAAACATCGTTTTCCAATATTCTAGATTTTATATGATTTTCTGGAATTTTCCGGAATTAAGTTATAAATCTTCAAAACCGGTGTTGGCCAGTACTGTTGACCGATTCCCGGATTTTTAATTTACAAACGGTTTGGAATTTCCAGAAGTGTCTTTAGACATTATTTCTTAAAATCCTATTTTCTATCCAAATGCATTTTTGGGATTTATCAGATTTTATTAAAACCGGCCAATCCGGTGTATACCGAGATTGACGGTTGACCTTATGATTTTTATCTCGAAAAGGAAATTGAATTTCTAAAAACTGATTTCACCGAAAATCATTTTATAATATTTATGATTTTTGGAAATTTTTGGGAAACTTTCCGAGTTACTTCAATTTTGGGCTTTTCCGGTGTTTTCTCAGATACCGAGGAGATTGTCCCACATATTCCACTTTGTCTTTTCCCCATTTTCTCTCTCCTTCCTCAAACGCAGATCTCACCAACCTGGGATTCTGCATTTATTGTGTAGATCCTCCCCATTCCGCATTTAATGCACTTCAGATCAAATCCCATCAATTATCATGACTTTCTCTCTCCTCTTTGAAACGCAGCTTTGCTTCTCCCTTGAAACGCCACTTTCACTCTCGCGTTTGGCCTATTTTTGGCTTAAACGCAAGCCTCCCATTTGGGCTGCATTTGAGTGGGAGAAAAGCATGAATCTCTCCTTTTGATTCTTTGTCTTATATGGTGTATATTCCCTTTCTCTCTCTTCATTAAATGCCTCTCTTCCCAAAAGTCTTCTCCTTGATATTATAACCCTTCCCCATCACTACAACCGGCCAAGTGGCCAAGAGTGATATCATATCCCTCAATTTTACAAAAACCCCCTCACCTTTATTTATTTGCATCACTTCACAAACTCAAATCCTATAAATACCCCCTCTCCTTCTCTCTCCCTTCATTTTTACTTCTTCTTCTTCTTCTTCTTTGCTTCCTGCGGCTTCCAACAGAGGAACCACCGAGGGAGAGCTCCTTCTCTTGCTTCCTTTGTTTACCCAAACTCCATCTTCTCCACAACAACATCCCCATACCACCTTCTTCAACCTCTCTCCATCACTTGTGAAGACCGGCCACTCCTTTAGGATTTTGGCCGCGTTCTTCTCCGGCGGCAAGACTTAGGGCCGGTACCCTCCTTTTGGATTGGGACCGAACTTCCCTTCGTTGGACGCGGCAAAGATCTTGTTAGGAGAGTACTTCTCGCTATCCGCTTGCCTTCGTATTTTATTGACTATGCGGGTGTTCTCGCTTGATTCTCCTATTTCGGCGAGTGCTTTTCCTCGCCAAGAACTTGTATTTTTATCAACAAACTATAACTCTTAAAAAGCTGTTACTGCTCACTGTTTCCCAGTATTAGTCGACTTGCCCAAATCATAAGTCGACTAACTCCTTGAAACGCAGCCTGGTTATTCTGGAACACACCTTATTAGTCGACTAATCCTTTGTGCCAGTCGACTAACCTTTACTGGAACGCGTCCTTTTCCTGGAACGCTGCCTACTCTTTCATCCCTTATTGACCAACTCTTTCTTGTGAGACGCGGGCTTGTGAAACGCGGATTCATGAGACGCGGACTTGTGGCAAGACGCGGACTTGTGGAACGCGACTTCGTGAGACGCAGTTTTGCGAAACGCAGCATACTAGTCGACTGACCCCCCTGCTCCTAGTCGACTAACCCTTCCTAACGCGGCTCTTTGAAACGCAGCCTAGCAAGTCGACTTGTCCCTTATCTACAGTCGACTAATTCCTCCTTAAGTCGACTACCTAGTTTCCCTAGTCGACTAACCTTGGCTGCCTGCTGTGATTGATCACTTCCTTGAACATGGACCTCATCCTCGGGACTTGTATCATACATTGTTATTCATGACTTATCACTGGACAAATGTCACCTTCCCTTCTCTCGGTTTGCTTCCTAACGCGGATCCTATTCCCGCGTCTTTGTCCTATTCATCTTGCCGTAACGCAGAGTTTTATCCGCGTCCGCGCTCCCCTTGCGTCCTGACTTGAACGCAGACCTCGCGTTTGGGGCATCTTGCGACGCGAATCCCGCGTCTACTATTCCCGCGTCTGCCATTCTCGCGACGCGAACCCTGCGTCTACCATTCTTGCAACGCGAACCCCACGTCTGCTATTTCCTGCGTCTGGTATACTCCCACTTGACACTTACTCATGTTGTACTACCTGTTCCCGTCAAGTCCTGAATGGAACTAAGTGCCACATAGAACAAAGTGCCACACCATACACGGTGGGGGCCACCTCTTGAATCTGTGGGGGCCACCTCTAGAATCCATCCCCTCAGAGCAAAGTGCCACATGGAACAAAGTGCCACACCATACCCGGTGGGGGCCACCTCTTGAATCCGTGGGGGCCACCTCTTGAATCTGCAGGGCCATCTCTTGTTTATACCTGATTCCTGTTATGACTCCTGTTATGATCCCCATTCCTGATCATGTCCTGCTTATTTGATATACTATTATAATTAGACAACTTGCACCGGTTTGGGGGAAACTGATGGGCCCTGATTAATCATGTTCATGGTGGCACTATCGAGTCACGCGTGGCCACATACTTGAGGGATTACCTGGCGGCCACCAGGGATTCCGTGGGGTGTGCTGGCACCCCTACTCCTGATATTCATGCCGGGTATGCACACGCCCTAGACCTATTTCTATGGGATCTGCGATACTCTATTCCTGTTCGGGCGACCATAAGTCCCGGTACCTAGCGGTACGTTCCGGCTCAGCACCGGATACTCCTGAACCGTTGTCCCGGGCATGTACGGGACCCATCCAGAACATGATTCATCGAACTTTAATCAGTTTCCAGATAACTTGCTCTATAAGTTGTAAGTAGAAGTATGTGTAATGGGACGCATACTAAAGCCTACAACTTAGACAGCCTAATCATAATAATAATTCTAATATGTCTCCGCCGCATTGTTTTGTAACTCGAGCTGTACGTGTTCAGGTTACGGTAACATGAGGTAAAGGTATATGGATGAGGGTTTCCTTGTTTGGATTATTCCTTCGAAGTACTAACCTCATGGAGTCATGACCTAAGCCGTACAATTGGATTTACTCGTAATCGGTTTTTATTCGGTTTTATCGATTTTATGTTAACTTAGTAGATAACTAGTATTGCTCTATCCACTTTACTGCTTATCCTGTTATACCATGGATACCACCTACTACATTCTATTTGTTCCTACATGCTTATGTCTACAACATGATTTTCATGCTTATAATCCAGATTTACTGATACACATGTGCTTACCCATACTCGCCATTTGGCTTTTGTTTTACCGCTCGCCTGGGGAGTTTCATCTGACTCCCCTGGATTTTCACGTCCAGGTTCTGGAGCTTGGAGCTAGAGGATTCTTCTTGCTGAGGACCAAGTTTACTCCTGTAGAGCGGTCAGATCAGCTGTAGCTCCAGTCCCATCCTTGCTTTCCCTGTTGGCTCGCGACTCCTCCGGTTGTCTCGTGAGCACCCTTTTTGTACTATTCATATGTGTATATTTTTATACTCTCGCAATTGCGCCTATCAGGTGATGTAATATTTATGTAATATTGGATCACCTCTGGTGATAACTCTGTAATTGGACTCATGTATTGGAATGTATAATGCACCACTTGCTTCCGTACTCTGAATCTTGCATGTACTGATGCTTAGCGTATATACGTGAGGGTATTTCTGACCTGCGTATATACGTCGCAGTGACGTCTCCGTATCCGCGGGATCGGGGCGTTACAGGTTGGTATCAGAGCCTAGGTCAGCTTAGGCTCTTACTTCCTCAGTACGTCAGATGGCAAATTATTGGTAAAGCGATTTGCAACTGGAATGCATGAGTCTTGGTTATACATTTCAACTACAAGTGCAGAGTTATCTTTTCCTTCTTCTGATCCATTCCTTGTGTCCTGAGACCCATCAATCTTTTACCTTCCAGCTCCTTCTTGTCACCCTTTTTACCAACTCAGATATGGAAAGACGGGGAACACGCAATGGCCCTAATGTCTCTCAAGATGGACCCAACAGAGACAGTGATGGTATGATGAGGGTACTTCAAGGGATGATGCAGAGTCAACAACAGCAGACAGAGCTTCTGCGTCAAGGACTGTTGGTTGCACCCCGAGAACAGAGGCCGGGCAATGTGTCAGATTTCAGGAGATTACAGCCGGCAGTATTTTCAGGAACAGAGAAGCCCCTGGATGCAGAATAGTGGCTGATAGACACAACGGATCTTTTGAAGGCGGCCCGAGTCCCGGATGAGAACCAAGTGGAAGTTGCCAAGATACAGCTGAGAGATGTGGCCAGAACCTGGTGGCTAGCTGAAGAAGCAACACTGGAGAAACCCATCACATGGGATCAATTCTCAAAGGGTTTCTACGAGAGATTCTTCCCGGCAACAGCTCAGAAAGAAATGGAAGAACAATTCATCCGGCTACAGCAGCGCAACCGGTCAGTGGATGAGTATGCGGCTGAATTCTTGAGGCTTAGCAGGTTTGCACCCTACATGGTGTCAGACGAAGAAAAGAGGGCGAGCAGATTTCAGCAAGGGCTGAAGATGGATGTGCAGATATTCCTTATTCCTCAACAGCTGAAGACGTACTCTCAGGTTCTCTCCATTGCCCGTGAAGTAGAAAGGGGACTGGAGAAGAAGAATGAGAACCAGGTGCAGAACAAGTCAGTGAAGAGGCCTTTTCAGTTGATAAGTGAGGAAGATACAGCTAGGACAACCCATGGTCCAGTGATTAAGCGACCATTCCAACCTCCCCAGCAGCAGATGATATGCGGGTACTGCCGGAAGCCCGGACACACCCAACGCAATTGCCGAAGAGCTAATAGGCTATGCTTGGTATGTGGATCTGGAAATCACTCTATAGGTGATTGTCCATTCAAGAGAAATTACCCAATACCACCAGCAATTCCAGCACGAGCAGCACCCCCAGCACTTCCAGCCCCGGCACTTCCAGCTCCACCACTGAGAAGGAACCCAGAACCCGTAGACCGAAGAGCTCCATTTCCACCCCAGCAGTATGATCACCCACAGAGAGGAGCAAGACCCAGAGCAGACTATGGCAGGGGCCAAGTTCACAACATGGCAGCAGAGGTATCAGATGAAGCAGCAGCAGAGTATGAAGCTCAGTATCTGGAGCGGGAACCTTGAGGATGACACTGTGATCGATACCCCTAACCCTTTTGTATTTTGAGTTGGTAATCTTTGGTATATATTCCACTTCATCATCCTCTCATGATCCACCCTAGTCTCTCCTGCGTGCATCTTACCCTGTTTTGTTTTGCTTTGAAGCCTTCATTTCCGCCCTTGTCCCCTTCGTGTTCAATTTGCCCCTTATCGAAATTGCGAGGACGCAATTTTTTGTAAGGTGGATGGATTGTAACACCCCGCTCCCGGAATACGTACTTAGTTGCGTATTCAGATTTCTCAATCGTATTTTTCGATTTGCTTCCATGTTTGTTTTGTATTATGAATTCCTTATATGATTGTTTTGTCTTAGATTTGGATTCGTGGATTCGGAGTCAACCTTAGTTTGAACTGAAGGCCCGATCCCAGAGTATTGCTCGGTTTGGACATTCTGGTATTCCGATTTGACCGATTTTAGTTTTAAACATCGTTTTCCAATATTCTAGATTTTATATGATTTTCTGGAATTTTCCGGAATTAAGTTATAAATCTTCAAAACCGGTGTTGGCCAGTACTGTTGACCGATTCCCGGATTTTTAATTTACAAACGGTTTGGAATTTCTAGAAGTGTCTTTAGACATTATTTCTTAAAATCCTATTTTCTATCCAAATGCATTTTTTGGGATTTATCAGATTTTATTAAAACCCGGCCAATCCGGTGTATACCGAGATTGACGGTTGACCTTATGATTTTTATCTCGAAAAGGAAATTGAATTTCTGAAAACCGATTTCACCGAAAATCATTTTATAATATTTATGATTTTTGGGAATTTTTGGAAACTTTCCGAGTTACTTCAATTTTGGGCTTTTCCGGTGTTTTCTCAGATACCGAGGAGATTGTCCCACATATTCCACTTTGTCTTTTCCCCATTTTCTCTCTCCTTCCTCAAACGCAGATCTCACCAACCTGGGATTCTGCATTTATTGTGTAGATCCTCCCCATTCCGCATTTAATGCACTTCAGATCAAATCCCATCAATTATCATGACTTTCTCTCTCCTCTTTGAAACGCAGCTTTGCTTCTCCCTTGAAACGCCACTTTCACTCTCGCGTTTGGCCTATTTTTGGCTTAAACGCAAGCCTCCCATTTGGGCTGCGTTTGAGTGGGAGAAAAGCATGAATCTCTCCTTTTGATTCTTTGTCTTATATGGTGTATATTCCCTTTCTCTCTCTTCATTAAATGCCTCTCTTCCCAAAAGTCTTCTCCTTGATATTATAACCCTTCCCCATCACTACAACCGGCCAAGTGGCCAAGAGTGATATCATATCCCTCAATTTTACAAAAACCCCCTCACCTTTATTTATTTGCATCACTTCACAAACTCAAATCCTATAAATACCCCCTCTCCTTCTCTCTCCCTTCATTTTTACTTCTTCTTCTTCTTCTTCTTTGCTTCCTGCGGCTTCCAACAGAGGAACCACCGAGGGAGAGCTCCTTCTCTTGCTTCCTTTGTTTACCCAAACTCCATCTTCTCCACAACAACATCCCCATACCACCTTCTTCAACCTCTCTCCATCACTTGTGAAGACCGGCCACTCCTTTAGGATTTTGGCCGCGTTCTTCTCCGGCGGCAAGACTTAGGGCCGGTACCCTCCTTTTGGATTGGGACCGAACTTCCCTTCGTTGGACGCGGCAAAGATCTTGTTAGGCGAGTACTTCTCGCTATCCGCTTGCCTTCGTATTTTATTGACTATGCGGGTGTTCTCGCTTGATTCTCCTATTTCGGCGAGTGCTTTTCCTCGCCAAGAACTTGTATTTTTATCAACAAACTATAACTCTTAAAAAGCTGTTACTGCTCACTGTTTCCCAGTATTAGTCGACTTGCCCAAATCATAAGTCGACTAACTCCTTGAAACGCAGCCTGGTTATTCTGGAACACACCTTATTAGTCGACTAATCCTTTGTGCCAGTCGACTAACCTTTACTGGAACGCGTCCTTTTCCTGGAACGCTGCCTACTCTTTCATCCCTTATTGACCAACTCTTTCTTGTGAGACGCGGGCTTGTGAAACGCGGATTCATGAGACGCGGACTTGTGGCAAGACGCGGACTTGTGGAACGCGACTTCGTGAGACGCAGTTTTGCGAAACGCAGCATACTAGTCGACTGACCCCCCTGCTCCTAGTCGACTAACCCTTCCTAACGCGGCTCTTTGAAACGCAGCCTAGCAAGTCGACTTGTCCCTTATCTACAGTCGACTAATTCCTCCTTAAGTCGACTACCTAGTTTCCCTAGTCGACTAACCTTGGCTGCCTGCTGTGATTGATCACTTCCTTGAACATGGACCTCATCCTCGGGACTTGTATCATACATTGTTATTCATGACTTATCACTGGACAAATGTCACCTTCCCTTCTCTCGGTTTGCTTCCTAACGCGGATCCTATTCCCGCGTCTTTGTCCTATTCATCTTGCCGTAACGCAGAGTTTTATCCGCGTCCGCGCTCCCCTTGCGTCCTGACTTGAACGCAGACCTCGCGTTTGGGGCATCTTGCGACGCGAATCCCGCGTCTACTATTCCCGCGTCTGCCATTCTCGCGACGCGAACCCTGCGTCTACCATTCTTGCAACGCGAACCCCGCGTCTGCTATTTCCTGCGTCTGGTATACTCCCACTTGACACTTACTCATGTTGTACTACCTGTTCCCGTCAAGTCCTGAATGGAACTAAGTGCCACATAGAACAAAGTGCCACACCATACACGGTGGGGGCCACCTCTTGAATCTGTGGGGGCCACCTCTAGAATCCATCCCTCAGAGCAAAGTGCCACATGGAACAAAGTGCCACACCATACCCGGTGGGGGCCACCTCTTGAATCCGTGGGGGCCACCTCTTGAATCTGCAGGGCCATCTCTTGTTTATACCTGATTCCTGTTATGACTCCTGTTATGATCCCCATTCCTGATCATGTCCTGCTTATTTGATATACTATTATAATTAGACAACTTGCACCGGTTTGGGGGAAACTGATGGGCCCTGATTAATCATGTTCATGGTGGCACTATCGAGTCACGCGTGGCCACATACTTGAGGGATTACCTGGCGGCCACCAGGGATTCCGTGGGGTGTGCTGGCACCCCTACTCCTGATATTCATGCCGGGTATGCACACGCCCTAGACCTATTTCTATGGGATCTGCGATACTCTATTCCTGTTCGGGCGACCATAAGTCCCGGTACCTAGCGGTACGTTCCGGCTCAGCACCGGATACTCCTGAACCGTTGTCCCGGGCATGTACGGGACCCATCCAGAACATGATTCATCGAACTTTAATCAGTTTCCAGATAACTTGCTCTATAAGTTGTAAGTAGAAGTATGTGTAATGGGACGCATACTAAAGCCTACAACTTAGACAGCCTAATCATAATAATAATTCTAATATGTCTCCGCCGCATTGTTTTGTAACTCGAGCTGTACGTGTTCAGGTTACGGTAACATGAGGTAAAGGTATATGGATGAGGGTTTCCTTGTTTGGATTATTCCTTCGAAGTACTAACCTCATGGAGTCATGACCTAAGCCGTACAATTGGATTTACTCGTAATCAGTTTTTATTCGGTTTTATCGATTTTATGTTAACTTAGTAGATAACTAGTATTGCTCTATCCACTTTACTGCTTATCCTGTTATACCATGGATACCACCTACTACATTCTATTTGTTCCTACATGCTTATGTCTACAACATGATTTTCATGCTTATAATCCAGATTTACTGATACACATGTGCTTACCCATACTCGCCATTTGGCTTTTGTTTTACCGCTCGCCTGGGGAGTTTCATCTGACTCCCTGGATTCTCACGTCCAGGTTCTGGAGCTTGGAGCTAGAGGATTCTTCTTGCTGAGGACCAAGTTTACTCCTGTAGAGCGGTCAGATCAGCTGTAGCTCCAGTCCCATCCTTGCTTTCCCTGTTGGCTCGCGACTCCTCCGGTTGTCTCGTGAGCACCTTTTTGTACTATTCATATGTGTATATTTTTATACTCTCGCAATTGCGCCTATCAGGTGATGTAATATTTATGTAATATTGGATCACCTCTGGTGATAACTCTGTAATTGGACTCATGTATTGGAATGTATAATGCACCACTTGCTTCCGTACTCTGAATCTTGCATGTACTGATGCTTAGCGTATATACGTGAGGGTATTTCTGACCTGCGTATATACGTCGCAGTGACGTCTCCGTATCCGCGGGATCGGGGCGTTACAGGTTGGTATCAGAGCCTAGGTCAGCTTAGGCTCTTACTTCCTCAGTACGTCAGATGGCAAATTATTGGTAAAGCGATTTGCAACTGGAATGCATGAGTCTTGGTTATACATTTCAACTACAAGTGCAGAGTTATCTTTTCCTTCTTCTGATCCATTCCTTGTGTCCTGAGACCCATCAATCTTTTACCTTCCAGCTCCTTCTTGTCACCCTTTTTACCAACTCAGATATGGAAAGACGGGGAACACGCAATGGCCCTAATGTCTCTCAAGATGGACCCAACAGAGACAGTGATGGTATGATGAGGGTACTTCAAGGGATGATGCAGAGTCAACAACAGCAGACAGAGCTTCTGCGTCAAGGACTGTTGGTTGCACCCCGAGAACAGAGGCCGGGCAATGTGTCAGATTTCAGGAGATTACAGCCGGCAGTATTTTCAGGAACAGAGAAGCCCCTGGATGCAGAACAGTGGCTGATAGACACAACGGATCTTTTGAAGGCGGCCCGAGTCCCGGATGAGAACCAAGTGGAAGTTGCCAAGATACAGCTGAGAGATGTGGCCAGAACCTGGTGGCTAGCTGAAGAAGCAACACTGGAGAAACCCATCACATGGGATCAATTCTCAAAGGGTTTCTACGAGAGATTCTTCCCGGCAACAGCTCAGAAAGAAATGGAAGAACAATTCATCCGGCTACAGCAGCGCAACCGGTCAGTGGATGAGTATGCGGCTGAATTCTTGAGGCTTAGCAGGTTTGCACCCTACATGGTGTCAGACGAAGAAAAGAGGGCGAGCAGATTTCAGCAAGGGCTGAAGATGGATGTGCAGATATTCCTTATTCCTCAACAGCTGAAGACGTACTCTCAGGTTCTCTCCATTGCCCGTGAAGTAGAAAGGGGACTGGAGAAGAAGAATGAGAACCAGGTGCAGAACAAGTCAGTGAAGAGGCCTTTTCAGTTGATAAGTGAGGAAGATACAGCTAGGACAACCCATGGTCCAGTGATTAAGCGACCATTCCAACCTCCCCAGCAGCAGATGATATGCGGGTACTGCCGGAAGCCCGGACACACCCAACGCAATTGCCGAAGAGCTAATAGGCTATGCTTGGTATGTGGATCTGGAAATCACTCTATAGGTGATTGTCCATTCAAGAGAAATTACCCAATACCACCAGCAATTCCAGCACGAGCAGCACCCCCAGCACTTCCAGCCCCGGCACTTCCAGCTCCACCACTGAGAAGGAACCCAGAACCCGTAGACCGAAGAGCTCCATTTCCACCCCAGCAGTATGATCACCCACAGAGAGGAGCAAGACCCAGAGCAGACTATGGCAGGGGCCAAGTTCACAACATGGCAGCAGAGGTATCAGATGAAGCAGCAGCAGAGTATGAAGCTCAGTATCTGGAGCAGGAACCTTGAGGATGACACTGTGATCGATACCCCTAACCCTTTTGTATTTTGAGTTGGTAATCTTTGGTATATATTCCACTTCATCATCCTCTCATGATCCACCCTAGTCTCTCCTGCGTGCATCTTACCCTGTTTTGTTTTGCTTTGAAGCCTTCATTTCCGCCCTTGTCCCCTTCGTGTTCAATTTGCCCCTTATCGAAATTGCGAGGACGCAATTTTTTGTAAGGTGGATGGATTGTAACACCCGCTCCCGGAATACGTACTTAGTTGCGTATTCAGATTTCTCAATCGTATTTTTCGATTTGCTTCCATGTTTGTTTTGTATTATGAATTCCTTATATGATTGTTTTGTCTTAGATTTGGATTCGTGGATTCGGAGTCAACCTTAGTTTGAACTGAAGGCCCGATCCCAGAGTATTGCTCGGTTTGGACATTCTGGTATTCCGATTTGACCGATTTTAGTTTTAAACATCGTTTTCCAATATTCTAGATTTTATATGATTTTCTGGAATTTTCCGGAATTAAGTTATAAATCTTCAAAACCGGTGTTGGCCAGTACTGTTGACCGATTCCCGGATTTTTAATTTACAAACGGTTTGGAATTTCTAGAAGTGTCTTTAGACATTATTTCTTAAAATTCTATTTTCTATCCAAATGCATTTTTTGGGATTTATCAGATTTTATTAAAACCCGGCCAATCCGGTGTATACCGAGATTGACGGTTGACCTTATGATTTTTATCTCGAAAAGGAAATTGAATTTCTGAAAACCGATTTCACCAAAAATCATTTTATAATATTTATGATTTTTGGGAATTTTTGGGAAACTTTCCGAGTTACTTCAATTTTGGGCTTTTCCGGTGTTTTCTCAGATACCGAGGAGATTGTCCCACATATTCCACTTTGTCTTTTCCCCATTTTCTCTCTCCTTCCTCAAACGCAGATCTCACCAACCTGGGATTCTGCATTTATTGTGTAGATCCTCCCCATTCCGCATTTAATGCACTTCAGATCAAATCCCATCAATTATCATGACTTTCTCTCTCCTCTTTGAAACGCAGCTTTGCTTCTCCCTTGAAACGCCACTTTCACTCTCGCGTTTGGCCTATTTTTGGCTTAAACGCAAGCCTCCCATTTGGGCTGCGTTTGAGTGGGAGAAAAGCATGAATCTCTCCTTTTGATTCTTTGTCTTATATGGTGTATATTCCCTTTCTCTCTCTTCATTAAATGCCTCTCTTCCCAAAAGTCTTCTCCTTGATATTATAACCCTTCCCCATCACTACAACCGGCCAAGTGGCCAAGAGTGATATCATATCCCTCAATTTTACAAAAACCCCCTCACCTTTATTTATTTGCATCACTTCACAAACTCAAATCCTATAAATACCCCTCTCCTTCTCTCTCCCTTCATTTTTACTTCTTCTTCTTCTTCTTCTTTGCTTCCTGCGGCTTCCAACAGAGGAACCACCGAGGGAGAGCTCCTTCTCTTGCTTCCTTTGTTTACCCAAACTCCATCTTCTCCACAACAACATCCCCATACCACCTTCTTCAACCTCTCTCCATCACTTGTGAAGACCGGCCACTCCTTTAGGATTTTGGCCGCGTTCTTCTCCGGCGGCAAGACTTAGGGCCGGTACCCTCCTTTTGGATTGGGACCGAACTTCCCTTCGTTGGACGCGGCAAAGATCTTGTTAGGCGAGTACTTCTCGCTATCCGCTTGCCTTCGTATTTTATTGACTATGCGGGTGTTCTCGCTTGATTCTCCTATTTCGGCGAGTGCTTTTCCTCGCCAAGAACTTGTATTTTTATCAACAAACTATAACTCTTAAAAAGCTGTTACTGCTCACTGTTTCCCAGTATTAGTCGACTTGCCCAAATCATAAGTCGACTAACTCCTTGAAACGCAGCCTGGTTATTCTGGAACACACCTTATTAGTCGACTAATCCTTTGTGCCAGTCGACTAACCTTTACTGGAACGCGTCCTTTTCCTGGAACGCTGCCTACTCTTTCATCCCTTATTGACCAACTCTTTCTTGTGAGACGCGGGCTTGTGAAACGCGGATTCATGAGACGCGGACTTGTGGCAAGACGCGGACTTGTGGAACGCGACTTCGTGAGACGCAGTTTTGCGAAACGCAGCATACTAGTCGACTGACCCCCCTGCTCCTAGTCGACTAACCCTTCCTAACGCGGCTCTTTGAAACGCAGCCTAGCAAGTCGACTTGTCCCTTATCTACAGTCGACTAATTCCTCCTTAAGTCGACTACCTAGTTTCCCTAGTCGACTAACCTTGGCTGCCTGCTGTGATTGATCACTTCCTTGAACATGGACCTCATCCTCGGGACTTGTATCATACATTGTTATTCATGACTTATCACTGGACAAATGTCACCTTCCCTTCTCTCGGTTTGCTTCCTAACGCGGATCCTATTCCCGCGTCTTTGTCCTATTCATCTTGCCGTAACGCAGAGTTTTATCCGCGTCCGCGCTCCCCTTGCGTCCTGACTTGAACGCAGACCTCGCGTTTGGGGCATCTTGCGACGCGAATCCCGCGTCTACTATTCCCGCGTCTGCCATTCTCGCGACGCGAACCCTGCGTCTACCATTCTTGCAACGCGAACCCCGCGTCTGCTATTTCCTGCGTCTGGTATACTCCCACTTGACACTTACTCATGTTGTACTACCTGTTCCCGTCAAGTCCTGAATGGAACTAAGTGCCACATAGAACAAAGTGCCACACCATACACGGTGGGGGCCACCTCTTGAATCTGTGGGGGCCACCTCTAGAATCCATCCCCTCAGAGCAAAGTGCCACATGGAACAAAGTGCCACACCATACCCGGTGGGGGCCACCTCTTGAATCCGTGGGGGCCACCTCTTGAATCTGCAGGGCCATCTCTTGTTTATACCTGATTCCTGTTATGACTCCTGTTATGATCCCCATTCCTGATCATGTCCTGCTTATTTGATATACTATTATAATTAGACAACTTGCACCGGTTTGAGGGAAACTGATGGGCCCTGATTAATCATGTTCATGGTGGCACTATCGAGTCACGCGTGGCCACATACTTGAGGCATTACCTGGCGGCCACCAGGGATTCCGTGGGGTGTGCTGGCACCCCTACTCCTGATATTCATGCCGGGTATGCACACGCCCTAGACCTATTTCTATGGGATCTGCGATACTCTATTCCTGTTCGGGCGACCATAAGTCCCGGTACCTAGCGGTACGTTCCGGCTCAGCACCGGATACTCCTGAACCGTTGTCCCGGGCATGTACGGGACCCATCCAGAACATGATTCATCGAACTTTAATCAGTTTCCAGATAACTTGCTCTATAAGTTGTAAGTAGAAGTATGTGTAATGGGACGCATACTAAAGCCTACAACTTAGACAGCCTAATCATAATAATAATTCTAATATGTCTCCGCCGCATTGTTTTGTAACTCGAGCTGTACGTGTTCAGGTTACGGTAACATGAGGTAAAGGTATATGGATGAGGGTTTCCTTGTTTGGATTATTCCTTCGAAGTACTAACCTCATGGAGTCATGACCTAAGCCGTACAATTGGATTTACTCGTAATCGGTTTTTATTCGGTTTTATCGATTTTATGTTAACTTAGTAGATAACTAGTATTGCTCTATCCACTTTACTGCTTATCCTGTTATACCATGGATGCCACCTACTACATTCTATTTGTTCCTACATGCTTATGTCTACAACATGATTTTCATGCTTATAATCCAGATTTACTGATACACATATGCTTACCCATACTCGCCATTTGGCTTTTGTTTTACCGCTCGCCTGGGGAGTTTCATCTGACTCCCCTGGATTCTCACGTCCAGGTCCTGGAGCTTGGAGCTAGAGGATTCTTCTTGCTGAGGACCAAGTTTACTCCTGTAGAGCGGTCAGATCAGCTGTAGCTCCAGTCCCATCCTTGCTTTCCCTGTTGGCTCGCGACTCCTCCGGTTGTCTCGTGAGCACCCTTTTTGTACTATTCATATGTGTATATTTTTATACTCTCGCAATTGCGCCTATCAGGTGATGTAATATTTATGTAATATTGGATCACCTCTGGTGATAACTCTGTAATTGGACTCATGTATTGGAATGTATAATGCACCACTTGCTTCCGTACTCTGAATCTTGCATGTACTGATGCTTAGCGTATATACGTGAGGGTATTTCTGACCTGCGTATATACGTCGCAGTGACGTCTCCGTATCCGCGGGATCGGGGCGTTACAGTTAGTCGACTTAACAGTTTATATAGTCGACTAATAGATGTTATAGTTGACTTATACCTTCCCTCTAGTCGACTAGTTTCAGTTTTCAGAAACTTGTCTATTGATTCAAACTTGACCTAGTCGACTTGATCTTTTCTATAGTCGACTAATCTTGAGAAATTTGCCTACCCTAGTCGACTAACTCATATCTCAAGTCGACTAATGGCAGTTTCTGACTGTTAGACAGTTTCTGTTTTCTGGTATTTCCTTCAACGTTATTCAACGTTTAAACATTCAAATTTGTCCTAATAACTATCCTAACAAACCATAGAGTTCAGCTATAAATAAGGTTGTTATCTTAGGTTTAATATACCAATTCAAATCTATAGTTTTCTGACCAAAAATCTTGCCAAAATTCTGGTTCTCTGAAAACTGTTCCCACTTTCTATTTCTTCACCAAATTCCTACTCCAAAGTAAAGATTTCTGAAAGTTAACCTATAATAGCCCTTGTCCACGATAACGTACTGAATCAAGGCTTATAGGAAAGTTTGTAATCACTCAAAGGAATCATTGTACAAGAGAGTCTTCTTGGTGTAGAAGAGAAGTTGTACAAGGTGTTGTGGTCTTCTTTGTTGTAAGAAGAGTTGTATACATTTGGCAAAGGGGATTTGTTAAGTGGGATACAAGGTGTTGTTTTTGGGTATACAAAATCAAAGGATAAAGAAAGATCTCAAGTGGGTGGCTTGGGGACTGGATGTAGGTCACAATTACTGAACTAGGATAAATCACTCGTGTTTGCGTTTGCTTAACTTTTCTGTGATTTATTTTCCTTATTGCAAGTACGTTTATTTCTTTAACACTAATATTCTTGTGTGAGTGTTGACATTGTATTTTAGATCCACACTTGGCATCATCTCGGGACCAACAATATCTCTTAATGATTTGGTCAGAACAAAATTTAAAGAGATAAGGTTTCTTTAAATGAATTATCGGACTTGAGATAAGAACCGGTATACATCTTATTTTGACCAATGAGATAGAGTTTGATTTGTGATTAAGTAGTTGACTATGTCAGCAAATCATGGTTCCCTAAAGGTAGCTAAGAGTTGTTCATCGGGGAAGTTATCGTCAGTTGGCAACTCATTAGAAGGGGCGTTTGGAACATGAGAGAGGTGATCGACGATGATATTTTTGACACCCTTTTATCTCGAATTTCGAGATCAAAATCTTAAAGGAGGAGGATCCAACGAATGAGTCAGACCTTTGCGTCCCTTTTGAGCATTAGGTATTGAAGTGCATAATGGTCTTTGAATATGGTGATTTTGGTCCCAAGTATGTATGTACAAAAATTTTCAATACAAACACCACTGTCAAGAATTCCTTCTCGGTTGTAGTATAGTTTAATTGGGCTTCATTAAGAGTCCTATTTGAATAGTAGATTACATGCTGCTTGTTATCTATGCACTGTCCTAAGACAATGCCTATGGCAAAATCGGAAGCATCGTACATGATCTCAAATGGTTTAGACCAATCCGGGGCAGAAATTATGGGCAGAGAGATAAGTTCCATTTTGAGCTTCTCCCAAGCATTAAGACATTCATCATTAAAGATGAAGTGCACATTCTTTGCTAAAAGGTTGGTTAGGGGTCTAGCAATTTTGCTAAAATCCTTAATGAACCTATGATAAAACCTGGCGTGTCCTAAAAAAGAGGGGATATCTTTTACACATTTGGGTGTGAGAAGCTTGGTTATGACCTCTATCTTTGCCTTATCCACTTCAATCCTTTATTTTAAAATTTCATGACCTAAGACAATCCCCTAATGTACCATGAAGTGACACTTTTTCCAATTTAAAGTTAAATTCTTTTTGATGCATCATTTGAGGACAAGTTCTATATTGTGAAGATATTGGTCAAATGAATCTCCATAAATGGAGAAATCATCCATAAAGATTTCTAAAAATCTTTCGACTATGTCAGAGAATAGGCTTAACATATAATGTTGGAATGTCGCGGGGGCAATGCATAGGCTGAAAGACATTCGACGATAAGCGAAAGTCCTAAATGGACATGTGAACATTATTTTCTCTTGATTCTCCAGAGCAATGGGAATTTAGTTGTACCCTAAGTAACTGTCCAAGAAATAGTAATATTCATGGCCAACTAGTCGTTCAAGCATTTGATTGATAAATGTAAAAGGGAAATGGTCTTTTGCAAGTGGTAGCATTTAATTTTTGATAGTCAATACAAACTCGAACCTTTGTAGGGAGTCGCATTTGTACTAACTCTTGGTTTTCATTCTCCACCACGGTAAAACCTGATTTCTTAGGGACCGTATGGACTGGGTTGGCCCATTGACTATAAAAAATGAGATAAATTATCCCATTATCTTAGAGTTTTACTATTTCAGCTCGAACGGCCTCTTGCATAATAGGGTTCAACCTACGCTAATGGTCCCTCTTTGGTTTTGCTCAATCCCTTTATGTCGGTCATCGTCTAACCAATGGTTTTTCTATGTTTCCTAAGGATTGTCATAAGGTCCTCTTCTTATCCATCAGTTAAGTCAGATGCAACAATGACTGGCAGAGTCTCTTGTTCACCTAAGTAGGTGTATTTGAGATGTTTGGGTAAGGCTTTTAGCTCCAAAGAAGGAGATGACTCAATAGACAAAGGAGTCCTTATTGGCTCCGGATCAATTATTTGGGGCTTAATGCCCACTCAATAGTAGAATTGACTATCTTATCAAGTTTGAAATCCTCGAATTTCAACTCGGCATCACATTGGCTTCTAATTTTATCTCCTCACTATGCTCACTTTTCAAGTTCTCAATAAGGTTTACCTCAAAAAGTGGATCTTCCATATTGTAGGGGTGTTTTCCTAAGTTGAAAATATTGACTTCCTTAGTCATGTCCCAAAAGTCAATCTCATGGATCTGTTTCTACAATTTATAATTGCATTTATAGTTGCTAGAAACAAGCATCCTAAGATGACTCGAGTTTGAGACCTAGGATTAGAGACTGATTGGGTCTCTAGGACAATGAAGTCTACTGGGTAGATGAATTCTCCTATTCGGATAAGACATCGATTATTCTCCTTTTGGAACTTTAATTGACCGATCAGCTAACTGAATCGTGACTTGAGTCGGGTTAAGTTTATACTGAGAAAGGGAGTAAGTTGATATTCGCTCTAAAATCAAAAAGTGCTTGATTAATTTCGTTTGATCTATTATGCAAGAGATGGTAGGACAGCTAGGATCCTTGTACTTGACAGGGATCTGATTAGATAATAGCTCACTAATGTTAGTGGCTAGAAAAACTTTCTTAGGCACATTGGTCTTTTTTTTCTTGGTCTACATGTCCTTAAGGAATTTGGCATAATTAGGGACTTGTTGGATTGCATCAAGAAGAAGTACGTTAATCTTTACTTGATTAAAGATCTCAAGTATTTTTTTCTATTTGTGCATTATTATTACTCCTAAGCCTATTCGGAAATGGGGTTATAGGGTTATGCACTTGTTCGGCTGACTAATCTTCAGAAGTGGGTGGAGTGGACCTAGAAGGAGTGGATGTTTGAGTTGGGTCCGGTGACATTGACTCTTGATTATCGACTTGTTTTCCCGACCGCAACGTATGAACCACATTACATTGATTCATTAGATCCTCTTGAGCCACAGAAGCTTGACTAGAGTTTCTAGAGTTTGTTACAGGTTGACTAGGCAAAGTCCCTTTGGGCCTTTACCTTATGGAACTAGTTAACTGACTCATTTGCCCATCTAGGCTAGATATGGCTTGTTTGTATCTGCATGAAAGATGTCAAAATATTCTCAAAATTGGTAGATTTCTTGTCGGTAGTGAAACGTTGGAAGGAAGGTCGTGGAGCTTGATTAAGAAAATTGTGTTAATAATTAGGTGGTTGGAAATTATTGGAGAAATTAGGCCTAGGATAATCGTTGGTGTTTTGGGCCCATGAGAAATTTGACTGATTTCTCTAACCGAAATTTTACGCCTGTGAATATGGATTGTTATGGGCCTTGAGAATGCTACATTCATATGTTCGGGCAATATTTGATGAGCCATGAACACGAGCCACTCTTCGAATACATGGTTCATAGCTTGAAATAAGTGCAGCCCGCAGATGGTGTTGGGCTGACTTGGTTTATGGAAATAGAATCCTTAGTTTTTATGGCCTCTAATCTTTGCATAATGTTATCTAATTTTGCCTCATTTTCTAAGGAGTCCTCTATCGAGTGGAGACCTCTTTTGGAAGAGATAGAGTTAGAATTCCTAGACTCTTCGTTGAAAGGTTCCCATTGTACGGTTGTTTTGGCTAAATCTTCAAAAATTTTCCACCCTTCATGTTCATATTTTTCAAAAATCTCCCTCTAAACATGGTTTCTATGAGAGTCTTAATTTGATAATCTAGACCATCGAAGAGAATTTGGCATTGCCACTATTGGCCCAAAGCCCCATCGCTCTAGTTTTGACGATGATTAACTAATGTAATTATAGTACAAATGATCTTGTGAATAGTTTCAGATTTACTATCAAGATCTTAGTCGGTTTTCAGCTTCAACAAAAGATTCAAAATCAAGTTTTAAAGCTAGCACGTGTTGATTTAAGAGCTCGCGTATCATGATCGCATCAAGTACTCAAGAGAAGGCTACTCATTGGATCAAGGTTTGGACCAAGTCAAGAAGGAGAAGAAGATTTTCAAGAGAAGATTTTCGTGAAGACTTGTGTCATTTTTTTTAAGTGTTAAGATTTGATTTTAGACAAGATGTAAAGGATAGATTAGTTATAGATTGCTCAAGCTCATACACACACACAAAAAATTTATATGTATTTTCATAAACTAGTTTTAGTTTTAGAAAATACCATTTTGGTTTTAACTTCAAAGTATACATCCTTGTGTTTCATGATTAGAGTTCATCAAAACAAGTTTATATGGTTTATATGTGTTTTAAATTCCATCCATACATATTGCTGTTTCAAATATTTAGAAAAACTTATTTGGTGATTCTATATCATATGTTTAAGTTTTGTATTTATCAAAACTTATTTTAGAGCTTATTGTCAAAAACATAGATGCTTCATCTCATATGTGTATTGGATCATATCCATACATACTAAGTTTCAAAAGTACTTAAAAAATCTTGTTTTTGTAAGAAGTTTTGGAAAAATCGTTTTCCAAATTAAAGATTGATTCTGAAAAATACAGATTTTTGTTTAAGGCAAAATTTCTATGTTACAAAAATGGTTCAAAACGTTTGTAATATGTGTTGATTTTTGATCACACATATTTGTACTTCAAACTATTTAAAATAACTTATTTTTTTAGATTTTATGTGATTTTATGGGATTTTATTGAAGTTAAAAAGATCAAGTTTTTAATCTCCAAATTTGCTGACCTGGCCTTCTGTCGGTCGACCGACCGGTTGACCGAGACAGAAGTCGGTTGACCGGGCGGTCGATTGATGTGCACAGAAACGTGCACAACTTTTGGCTTGAGGTCCGGTCGACCAATATAGAGAGTTAACTTTCTGGATCTGGCCCCAGTCAACCAAGCGGTCGATAATCGGGATGGAACGAGCATCTAAAAATATGTATTTTATTAAATCAGTAAAATTATGTATATGTGCTAATGTTCCCTCGATACTTCCATTATAGCATTAGCTCAACGGGTCGAATCCACAGGGACAGGAGGCGATAGAAGCATTAACAGTTTATGTTCACGTTAGTTGTTAACAGTTCTTCTTTGTTAAAAGAATGAGAAAAAGATAAAGAAAAAAGGAATCCAGAAAATGATAGGTGGAGAAGGCGATACAACGGTGATGTGAAAATAAAAAATGATTTTGAAAACAAAAAGAAGATGAAACAAAGATGAACTAAGAAGTTGGTGAAAATAATGAAGAAAATGATAAAAGATTTTGGAAAAGGTTTTTAAAATAAGATAAAATAAAACTCATGCTACTAACTACTAATTGCTCCACTAACCATGCTAACCTCCTAATGATAGTTGTCTTATATGGATCCTTGACCATCACTAATCCTTGACTTCAAAAGACGATACAGAGCATGACTCATAAGATTATTCTTCTACATTCAAACAATACATCCACACCACACAACAAGTTGCAGGCTACTATTAATTCATCAAAACCGGTTAGAGTTGAGCATGAAATAAAGAAGACATTGCAAGTTAGCAAGTTAGTGGGTTAGGTATTAGAATGTTAGAATGTTAGAATCCATCATCATGAGCCATCAATGGCTCTTGCAAGAGTAAGGCCTTGTGGAGGCTATTAGATTCATGTGGATTATCAAGTAAGTGGTTAGATGGTTAGTAGTTAGTAGTTAGATTACCGTGAGAAGAAAAGTTAGCTAAACATCATGTAGAAGATGGAGAAGATTACATTGGAGAAGAAAGGAGACACGTTTATAATTATTATCACCATCTATTACATCAATATCTTTCTATCTCTCTTTGAATCTCTCAGCCCTACTATAAGATCTAAAAATAAAGTAAAAATTCAAAAGAAAGAAGAGGAATACCTATACTACACTACACTAAAAGATAGAAACCAAGCCTAATTCCAAATCTGCTTGCGTTTTGAGGGTATATATAGGCAAAAGAAGGATCTGGAAGGCGAGACGAGGCCACGCGTCGAAGATCGACGCGTGGACTCACCACATTTGCCGCGAAAATGCGGCTATTGCTGCGTTTCCCCGGCAAAACCAGGGACTTAGGTCCCTGGTTGGCGAGGAACTTCTCCTGGCTTCGAGGACCTTCCTAGTATATTCGGATTCTGGTATTTTCGCCCGGATATTTGTCTGACGTGCGCAAGGGTTTAGGTTCAATACATCTTCTAGAAGTTCCCTTACTTGGCCTCCAAGAAATGTGAATTTAAATACCCAAATGTCTTGATTATTTGCAAGAGAGACCAAACACGGTTTAGACCGACCTTTTATTCATAAATCAGTAGGAAAATGCTGTATAATAATGCAGAATTGTAGACTAATCACACCCTCACATTTATCTTTTGCTCGTCTCGGACAAAACAAGAAAAGAAAAACTATATTACAAATATTATTACACCACTTTCACAGGTGACGCGATTGCACTAAGCATATGCAACAAGCCGTTAAACCTCTAGGTTACCCTTAGAGGAGGAGTTTTGTCTTTTGAGAGTTTTCAGCGGATTACACCCACAAAATCCATAAGAAAAGAAGACAAATGTTAGTATTTTGAAAACATATTTTGAATGAGAGACAAGTTTAAGAAATATTTTTGCAAAAATATGAGGATCTAAGGTCATAAGTCTACCAAAAATTAGTCTTCCTTAAACTTAATCTCTATGCAAGATCTTGTCTTCAATTAAGGTAAGAATTCAAAATTGGATTGAATATTTTATCCTTCATAAAACCTAGATAATATGCACTTTGTGATAGTGAAGATTTCGGGGACTTCAACTCTAACCATCAAGCCATTTATTTATATATTTTTCTTTTTCTCTTTTTTTCCCTTTTCCCCTTAGTTTTCTTAGGCTTTATAGTTCACCCGGGTAGTGAGCCTTTAACCGATGACTCCCAGACTGGACGGTCTTAGGGCACCAGATGAGAAAACATCCCTCGGGTTTAAGGACACGAGTAAACAAGGCCACAAAACTAAGAGGGATTATTTGTTCTTTATTACCACCTTTAGGCGTGAATAATCATACTTCTTGAGGCATAGTTATCCAGCTTAATAAGTGATTTTTTCTTCATATATAATATATTTTTCTTTTTCTTTTTTCTTTTTTTATTTTTTGCTTTTTGGCATTTTAGATCTTTGTTTCCACCGCAAAAATGTGTAAATGTGAAGTGCATACTATCTAAGGCAAAATATTCATAATAAAATTATCTCTCCAATTTATCTTATTTAGCGTATAATCTTAAATAAGATCCATTATTTTGACTAAGTTTAAGATGTCATAATTAAGGCTTCCTTAATTTTTAAGATCATCTTAATTTTCTTAAAAATAGATCAAAACTTTGTCTCTTATTTCGAAAAGTTTTTAAAGAAAGGAAAAAACTTCTATACAAAGGAAAATTCTAAGAATATCCTAAAAGAAGTGTAAAAGAAAGAAAATCTAAAAACTCTATGTTAGTAAACCCTCCCCACACTTATCTCATGTGTTGTCCTTAATGCATCGTGAATATATATATGCATGAGACAAATAGAGAGGGAAGGAAAAATCACCTCAAGGTGGTGCTTTCGGTGGTGGTCTAATTGGTCTACAAAATACGGCCCAATCTAATTTGCGTGGAGTTCAGAGAAACCCACCAGAGACCTCTATAATACAATCCATTATTATGATGTATATATGAATGATTTTTATTAAGAATTTTACTGCATCTAATTTTCAAATTTTCAAAATAATTTCAGAGTCAATTTTATTAACACCCTTGTCCCAAAATGGAGTATGGAAAGACAGAATGATTGATTTGGACTCAGAAAGTACAGGGACTAATACTGACTCAGAAATTTGACTTAAGTTAAGTAAAGGCTCAGGAATCAAAATTGGTTCAGGAATCGGGTCCAAATCAAGAAGTTAAAATTCTAGTCTACATTCATTTCTCCATAATGGAATGTGACTTTTGAGATTGGTGATTCAAGTTTAAGAATGACAGATATGGGAACCAAAACTGACTCTAAAATATTGCTCAATTTGGGTAACAAAACTGGAGTCAATATTGATTCAGGAATTTGAACTGGATCACAAATTTAAGGAAAAAAGTCGCATTCTTATCTGAGTTCAATTTCATAAAAATGAGAACTTGCCAATTTGTCAATGGGACTTTCAAAAGTATGAAATTGGTCAAGTTCTATATGATGATCATAAATGATTGGTGATTCAATTTCATAATAGATTGGCACAGGATCCAATATTGACTTGGGAAAAGCCTAAAATCAGGTAAAAACACCTCAGACATTATTGAATCAAGAAGTGAAATTGAATTATCAACTTGAGATTCAGGATTATATTCGTGCTCAAGTTCAATCTCAGGAAAAGGATAACTTACCAAAATGTCAATGTGATTTTCAACATTTGAAGTTTGGTCAAGTTTAGATGGGTGTGCTGAAATTGAATCTTGGTTCCCTAAATAACAAGAGTCTTGGGTCAGATCAATAGAGTTAAAGATATCTGAATTAGTCAAAGATTGATAAGAGAGTTTCCTCATTCCTATAAATGTTGACCAATTGATTCAATTGTGTCTCCAACCTATCGATAGACTGAGAAGAAAATTTTTGAAATTGTAGCGCGGACTTCTATAAGATTTTTATACTCTTTCCTAGATGTGATGTTTCTTCAAGTGGATGCTTTAGAAAAGGAGTATAGGGATCTTGGTTTCCAAAACAACAAAAGTCTTGGGTCAAATCAATAGAATTAGAGATATCTGAATTGGTCAAAGATTGATAAGAGAGAGTTTCTTCATTCCTATAAATGTTGACCAATTGACTCAATTGTGTTTCTAACCTATCGATAGACTGAGTAGAAGATTTTTTAAATTGTAGCACGGACTCCTGCAAGATTTCTATACCCTTTTCTAGATCTGATTTTTCTTCAAGTGGATATTCCAGAAAGGGAGTGTAGGGATCTTGGTTTTGGAAAGATTGTGAAGATTGTGAGTCCAACATGCTTTGCGATTGAAGCTTGGACTCATGCAAGAGTTCCTTACTCGTTTCCAGGGCAGATGATTGTTCTCTATGAGGAGGTGAAACTGAGTAAGACTCTTGAAAATATTGTGGAATTAGAGAGACCATCATTTTCTGAAATTGTCGCTAAGCCTCTTGCAGGTTGGCATCTATACTATTTTCTAACACAGATTTTTCTTCAATTGGTAGTTCTAGAAAAGGAGTATAGGAAGCAAAATTGGGAAATGAATATTGTGAAAATTGTGGACAAGGTGGTTGAAAACTTGGCTCAGAGGAGGTGAATCCCCATTGACTCTGTGAAGAGTGAAAATTATTTTGAAAATTATGGTCATAAGATTGGGGGTATGGGTTGTATTAATTCAGATAAGTCCAACCTGGTGTATTTGGTTGGTTCATATTGTAAAAAACCGGGTTGGAATTATCTGAAACAAATGGAGTTGGTGTGAAATATGGATTCATATTAGGATTGAAAGAATTGTTATTATTGAATTCCATTTCACAAACAATCAAAAAAGAAAAAGCAAACAAACAAACAAAAAGAAAGAAAAAGTCAAAACCAAGCTATGCTAAGGTTGACCTAGACTTAGACGACTCCTAACTGGTCGATTACCCGTGGGAGGTTATTGGTTGAATCCGACCACAAGCTAATCGGTCTGGTAAGCGCAAAATACGATGGGAGGTATCAGTGCTAAGCAATGGGCCTTAATTACGCTAAACCACGGTATCTTCGAGACATAACCTCTTAATCCCCAACCTTAGACACCGATTTCACAAGAATAAGATTCAAAACAAGTTCCACCCTCGGTCAATCTCTTAATGAGTCTGAAATGTCCCTAGGAGCCAACGTTTATCAATTTTTATTAGGGCTTGGGTTGTGTGAGTGGGGATGATTTTTTGGGCTAAGGAAGGGTGATGAAATCTACACCTTATCTTGTATAGGTTTTGCCCTTAATTTCAATTCGTGCAAGTGTGCAATATAGACAAGAAGATAACACAAAGCGAGTAAATCACCCACGTATTTGTCCTATGCTATATACAATGTCATATGTACACCTCAATCCAAATCACAACAACATAACAAAATACAGTATATTGGAATTGAATTGACATGTGCCTAAATGTAAATGTCTAAACCGTTTTAAAAACGTCCAATTACTGTATTTTAGTTCTTTAATTATTGTAATATGTAGGCAATCAAAACAGATAATTAGCAGCAGAATACAACAATATATGCAACGTGCAAGGTCCCTGCAAAAGACAAGGTACAAATGCCACAAAATTGCCACGTTTGCGCGGCTTGTCTTTGATTTCCGCGGCAAAGTGTAAGAAGCAAGATTTTTGCTTTCTAGAGCAGGGAGAGGCAAGCAAGAGTAGCCTTCTGTAATGCAAAGAATTTGTAAAAATTGCCCTGCACACCAAAACCGAGAAGAAAATGTTAAAAAAATGTGAAATCAAAACCATTTCCGTCATCGACAACGGCGCCAAAAATTTGATCGGGACGGAACGAGCACCTGAAAATGTGTATTTTATTAAATCAGTGAAATTATATATATATATGTGCTAATGTTCCCTCGATACTTCCGTTATAGCATTGGCTCAACGGGTCGAATCCACAAGGACGGGAAGCGATAAAAGTATTAACAGTTTATGTTCACGTTGGTTGTTAACAGTTCTTCTTTGTTAAAAGAATGAGAAAAAGATAAAGAAAAGAAAAGAAATATAGAAAGTGATTGGTGGAGAAGGCGATACAACGGTGATATGTAAACAATAGAGAAATGGTTTTGAAAATAAAAAGAAAATGAAACAAAGATGAACTAGGAAGTTGGTGAAAACAATGAAGAAAATGATAAAATATTTTGGAAAAGATTTTTAAAATAAGATAAAATAAAACTCATGCTACTAACTACTAATTTCTCCACTAACCATGCTAACCTCTCAGTGATAGTTACCTCACATGGATCATTGGCCATCACTAATCCTTGGCTTCAAGAGACGATATAGAGCATGGCTCATAAGATTGTTCTTCTACATTCAAACAACACATGCATATCACACAACAAGTTGCAGGCTACTATTAATTCATCAAAGTCGGTTAGAAGTGAGCATGAAATACAGAAGACATTGCAAGTTAGCAAGTTAGTGGGTTAGGTGTTAGAATGTTAGAATGTTAGAATCCATCATCATGAGCTATCAATGGCTCTTGCAAGAGCAAGGCCTTGTAGAGGCTATTAGATTCATGTGGATTATCAAGTAAGTGGTTAGATGGTTAGTGGTTAGTGGTTAGATTGCCACGAGAAGAAAAGTTAGCTAAGAATCACATAGAAGATGGAGAAGATTACATTGGATAAGAAAGAAAACACCTTTACATAGATTGTCACCATCTATTACATCAATATCTCTCTATCTCTCTTTGAATCTCTCAGCCCTACTATAAGATCTAAAAATAAAGTAAATATACAAAAGAAAGAAGAGGAACACCTACACTACACTATATTAAAAGACAGAAACCTAGCTTAATTCCAAATCTGCTTGCATTTTGGGTCTCTGCAGGGGTATATATAGGCAAAAGAAGGATCTGAAAGGTGAGACGAGGCTACGCGTCGAAGATCGACACGTGGACCCACCACAGTGCCGGGGAAACTGATTGCACACATATTGCATTATTCTTTATTACATTTCACATTTATCATGTAATAAATCTACTAAATTCCTTATCTTAAATGTCTATTTTGCAGAAGATAATCATGGGGAGAAAGAGGATAAAATCAAATAAATATCAGTTAAATTCAGATTTAGCTAGATCTATTTGGTTAGAGGAGGATGATCCCAAATCCAGTTGGTTAAATTCAGTGAATTAGGTGGTTAAAGCTAAAAATCAACTGAGGATAACATCAAATACAGAGTCCAAATCCAAAGGGATAAATAGATAGAGAGAAGATCAACAGATGAGATGAAGCAATTCTGACTCAAATTCTGGCTGGATACATTTTAGTATTTGAATCATAACGTTCGCTATCAGAGCTCAAATCTGATGATTCAAGATGATCCAAAAAGAAGACTTAAAGGTCTACAACTCTTAAATTGATCATTATTTCTAATTCTGTCATTTGATAAGTTATATTTAGCAATCAATATGCCAATAAGCTGCAGATCAGAACTGAATATCCACATCAAATCAAGTTTAGAGATAAGGAAAGATTCAAATTCAGAAATAGCCAGCTTCCCTTATTTTCATACTCCTCTACCCTCTTCATTTCTCCTATAAATACCTGCAATCTCAAAGGCAAAAGGAGAAGGACCAAGCAAAGAGCAGAACTTAGGCTAATTTGTAGTTTGTAACTTAGGTTTTTAGTTTTTTTTAATGTAATTTTTGTTTTATTTATGTTACTGAGAGGAGAGGAGACTTTCATGGAGGAATGAGAGCAAGCTTGTACTGAAGGTACATCGTGTAAGTTATCTTTTCTTCCATTGTTATTTGAATCGAATCGAGGTTTCCTTTTCTTTTCTATTCTTATTTTTGTTCGCTTCCCTCTTTTGTGTTTGTGGATCCAAATGAAACCGATAGCCTCGAAGTTATCTTATCCTTGCAAGTGTCATTGATGGCTTATGGTGATGGATATCCATTTCTATGGTAGTATAGCTCCCCCCTTCATTTTATAGTGTAAATCGGGAATGGGGAAGATCTCATTTGCCATGCTTCGCTCACCTTCAAGTAAAGGTACATCGTTGATATGAGTAAAAGGTAAGCAGACGCTGAAGAGGTAAGTATGTTTTTTAGGTTTTAGTTTTTCTTTCTTTTCTTGTAACTTTTAGTGTAGATCACCAACACCATAATCACCAAATCTCTTTCACTCTTTCAATTTCTTTGTACATATCACTTCTATTTTCTCCATCTTTCTATCTGTTACTTTCTTCCTAACTTAATTATAACTCTTTTTCTTTTTTCTTTTAAAAAATTAAAAGAAGAATTTTAACCATTTTTTATATCTTAAAAGAAAACTTACTAAAAAGCTTCTATCGCTAGTCCCTCCTTGTGGATCACGACCCGCATAGCCACTTACTATAGCAGTAGAATTGAGCACCTTGCACTATTATTTTAAAAGTTTTGAAATTCGGTATTTTTTTGTGCATGTTCCAACTCAATCAAATTTTGGAGCCATTGCTGGGGAGGGACAGTAAGTTCTTCTATTTTTAGATTTACATTTTTGGTTAACTTTCTTCTTTGTTTTTGGTGTACAAATTTAACAATAAGGAATTTTTGCTGCAGTGGACATATAAGTGGCCCTGGACTTTGCTCAATAAAGCTGAGCCTAGAAGCCCTCAGATTTGCTACATTTCTGCGGCAATCTGAGTGAACTACTAACCTGTATTGCGGGTTAGATAAATTCCATAGTTTAATCTCTGTAGCATTTATTTCCTTGTTTGACTCACTGTATATACATTTCTAACACAACAGTAAAAAGTTGATTGTAAATGTTAAAAATGATTTAGACTTTGCATTTAAGCACGTGTCTATTTCATTACATTTTCTATTTACTGTTGAAGAGTGCTGGAGCCTAGGTATGTGTGCATAGCATTTAGTATAAGGTTCATTCTTGTATGAAATATTGCTTGAGTGCCATTTTTTTCTATATACTTGTACACTACAATGAATTGATTTATGGGCTTGTCCTATAAACAAGATAAGGTGGGGAAGTCATTACCATCTCTTAGTCCATAAACAATCTCCTCACTCACTAACCCAAGCCTAACTAAAACTGAGTAGACGTTGGCCCTAGGGACATCTCAGACTCAAATAGGAGACTGACCTAAGGGTAAAGTTGATTTGAATTTGACTCTTGTCAAATCGGTGTCTAAGGTTGGGGATTGAGGGGCGAAACCCCGAAGGCTGGTGGTTTGACTTAATTAGACCCGTCGCTTCGCGCGGATACCTTCCACCAATCTTCCCCTACCTGACTGATTAACTTGTAGTCAGATTCGGCAATATACCCCCCGTGGACAGTCCAACCAGTTAGGAGTCATCTAGGTCTAAGGTTTAACCTAACTTAGGTTAGATTTTGTTTCTCTTTTTATTTGTTTGCTTATTTGTTTTTCTTTGTTTGTGTTTGATATTTCCTGTGTGATATGGCTTATAACAATAATTTTTTCAATTTTAATAGTAATCCATATTACACCCTGACCTCTTTTTCGGATATTACCAACCCAGCATATCATAATTTTAACCAACCTAGTATGCCGGATTGGTCTTATCCGAATCAATATAACCCATGCCCCCAATATTATGACCATCATTTCCAAAATAATTTTAACTCTTCACAGACTCAATGGGAATTCACCTCCCCCGAGCCCAATTTTCAACTAACTTGTCCTCCTTATCCACCTTGTCCACAATATTTTCAAGAATCATACTCAGTTCTACCAGTTCAAAATAGAAAACCATCAACCTTGGAAATGAGTATGCGTGAGTCCAAGCAACAATCACAAAATCTGACGGACTCACAATTTCATCACAAATTCTAAAACAACACTTCATCTTTTCAAGTCCAATCGCAACAAAACGATGAACCAATTAACTATGAAAAGATGCTTGAAGCAATGACTTAGGCTCAAATCGCTCGTAATCATGACATAGATATGATAGTCCAAACTCTCCGTTCTCACCGTTTGACCATTTCTGATGTCGCTAACCATTCTGTTGAGTCGAAGAGTCATGTTGTTTTGGAAAACAAGATTCCATTTCAGTACAACCATTTGAACTTGCCCAAACTCTAAATTTTGAAAATGACATTGATAATTTGGCAAGTTATCCCTTTCCTGAAATTGAACTTGAGAATGAATATGATCTTAAACCTCAACTTGGTGATTCAATTCTACTTCCTGATTCAATAATGACTCTGGTGTCTTCACCTGATTTCAACCTTTTTCCTGAGTCAACATTGGATCCTCTGCCAATTCATCATGAAATTGAATCACCAATTTTTTATGATCATCATATTGAGCTTGACCAATTTCATGCTTTTGAAAGTCCCATTGACAAATTGGTAAGTTCTCATTTCTATGAAATAGAACTCAATGAGAAATGTGACCTAGATTCTCAAATGTGTGATCCAGTTCAAATTCCCGAATTAATATTGACTCCTGTTCTGTTACCCGACTTGAGTAATATTTTAGAGTTAGTTTTGATTCCCACACTTGTCCTTCTTGAACTTGAATCACAAATATTAAGTCACTTTCTATTATGGAGAAATAATTGTGGACTTGAGTTTCAACTTCTTGATTTGGACCCACTTCTTGAACCGATCTCGACTCCTGAACCTTTACTTGACTTAAGTCACTTTTCTGAGTCGGTATTAGTACCCATACTTCCTAAGCCCAAGTCAATCATTTCATCTTTTAACACTCCATTTTGGGACAAGGCGGTTGACAAAATTGACTCCAAAATTAATTATGAAATTTGAAAATTAGATGGGGTTAAATTTTAATAAAAACCATTCATATATACATCATTTTAGTGGGTTATATAAAAGAGATTTCTGGTGGGTTCCTCCGAACTCCACGAATATTCGATTGGGCCTCATTTCGTTGACCAATCAGACCACCACCGAAAACACCACCTTAAGGTAATATTTTCCTTCCTTTCTTCTTTTTCATGCATTTATGCATTAATTCATACATTGAGGATAATGAATGAGATAGGTGTGGGGGAGGGTCTAACATAACTTAGATTTTTTCTTTTTATTAAAAAAATTAAAAAAATTATTAATATTTTCTTTACTTTTAAAAACTTTTAAAAATAGAAACAATATTTTGACATTTTTTTGTAAGAAATTAAGTCAATTTTAAGGAATAGGAGAATCATAATTAGGATTTCTTATACTTGATCAAAATAAGATTATTTGTTTGATTTCTAAGGATAGGAAGAAAGTTTGTGAAAGTAATTTAGTCTTGATCTTTACCTTAAAAAAATATGCACTTACACTTACACACTTAGGGTTCAAAAATAAAGATTCTTATGCCTTATTAAAAAAAAGAAAAGGAAAAAAAAGAAAAAAATATATCTATGAAAGATGAACAAATCTAATTATTGATTAGCTAGGTGCTTTGGCCTAACTAAGCCTTGGTATTTATGTGAAAGATGATTAGATAAGTTTGAGAAAAATATATATATAAATCCACTGATTAAGCTGGGTATTTGTGCCTAATAAAGCATAAGTATTCACGCCTAAAAGCGGTTCATATAATAAAATTCTTAGTTTTGTGACCTTATTTGCTCGAGTCCTTAAGTCCTTGGGGTGTTTTTTCACACAGTGCACTAAGACCATTTGGTTTGGGAGTCATCGATTAAAGGCTCGTTACATGGGCAGATTAGAAAGCCTAATAGAACTAAGGAATAATACTACCAAAAATTAAACAAATATAAAGCATAAGAGTTAGAATTAAAGAACCCTTAGTCAAAACTTCACGGTCACGAAGGTGCATATGACTTATGGTAAAGTAATAGACTAGATGAGAAGCACAATTTGACTCCTTACTTTGATTGATTACAAATTTTGAATAGAGACTAAGTTTAGGATTGAAAAATTCAATTTCCTATAACTTATAGATTACTTAAATCTTACAATAATATTTCAAATATTTTTCTTTCAAAATGTGTTTTCAAAATATTAACATTTTTCTCTTTCTTTATGGATTTTGTGGGTGCAATCTACTAAAAACCCTCATGAGATAAAACTCGTCCTCTAGGGGTAACCTAGAGATATAATGGCTTGTTGCACAAGCTCAGTGCAATCGTGTAACATGTGAAAGTGGTCTAATAATTTTTAATTTAGTTTTGTTGATTTGCTCGAGGACGAGCAAAAGATAGGTGTGGGGGTGTGATTGCACACATTTATTGCATTATTCTTTATAACATTCCACATTTATCACGTAATAAATCTGCTAAATTTCTTGTCTTAAATGTCTATTTTGCAGAAGGTAAACATGGAGAGAAGAGGAAAAAATCAAATAAATATCAGTTAAATTCAGATTTAACTAGATCTATTTTATTAGAGGAGGATGATCCAAAATCTATTTGGTTAAATTCAGTTTTTGGTAAATTAGGTGGTTAAAACTAAAGATCAACTGAGGATAACGTCAAATACAGAGTCCAAATCCAAAGGGATAAATGGATAGAGAGAAGATCAACGGATGAGATGAAGCAATTCTGACTAAGATTCTGGCTGGATACATTTTAGTATTTGAATCATAATTGTCGCTATCAGAACTCAAATCTGATGATTCAAGATGATTCAAAACGAGGACTTAAAGGGATACAACTCTTAAGTTGATCATTATTTCTAATTCTGTCATTTAATAAGTTATAGTTAGCAATCAATACGCCAATAAGCTGCAGATCATAACTGAATATCCACATCAAATCAAGTTTGGAGATAAGAGAAGGATTCAAATTCAGAAATAACTAGCTTCACTTATCTTCATACTCCTTTACCCTCTGCATTTCTCCTATAAATACCTGCAATCTCAAAGGCAAAGGGGAGAAGGACCAAGCAGAGCGCAGAACTTAGGCTAATTTGTAGTTTGTAACTTAGGTTTTTAGTTTCTTTTATGTAATTTTCGTTTTATTTATGTAACTGAGAGGAGAGGAGACTTTTATGGAGGAATGAGAGCAAGCTTGTACTGAAGGTGACATCGTGTAAGTGATCTTTTCTTCCATTGTTATTTGAATCGAATCGAGATTTCCTTTTCTTTCTATTCTTGTTTTTGTACGCTTCCCTCTTTTGTGTTTGTGGATCCAAATGAAACCGATAGCCTCGAAGTCATCTTATCCTTGCAAGTGTCATTGATGGCTTATGGTGATGGATATACATTTCTATGGTAGTATAGCTCGCCCCTTCATTTTATTGTGTAAATCGGGAATGGGGAAGATCTCATCTGCCATGCTTCGCTCGCCTTCAAGTAAAGGTATATCGTCGATACGGGTAAAAGGTAAGCAGGCGCCGAAGAGGTAAGTATGTTTTTAGATTTTAGTTTTTCTTTCTTTTCTTATAACTTTTAGTGTAGATCACCAACACCATAATCACCCAAATCTCTTTCACTTTTTCAATTTCTTTGTACATATCATTTCTATTTTCTCCATCTTCTCTATCTATCACTTTCTTCCTAACTTAATTATAACTCTTTTTCATTTTCCTTTTAAAAAACTAAAAGAAGAATTTTAACCATCCTTTGTATCTTAAAAGAAAACTTACTAAAAAGCTTCCATCGCTAGTCCCTCCTTGTGGATCACGACTCGCATAACCACTTGCTATAGCGATAGAATTGAGCACATTGCACTGCTATTTTAAAAGTTCTGAAATTCAGTATTTTTTTGTGCAGGTTCCAACTCAATCAGAAACGCGGCTATTACCGCATTTTCGCGGCAAAACCAGGGACTTAGATCCCTGGTTTTGGCGAGGAACTTCTCCTGGCTTTGAGGACCTTCGTGGTATATTCATATTCTGGTATTTTTGCCTGGATATTCGTCAGATGTGTGCAAGGGTCTAGGTTCAATGCATCTTCTAGAAGTTCCCTTACTTGGCCTCTAAGAAATGCGGATTTAATTACCCAAAAATGGGTTTAATTAAGCTCTTATTACCCTTTTGCCCTCCTTGTCTTGATTACCTGTAAGAGAGACCAAACACGGTTTAGACTGACATTTTATTCATAAATCAGTAGAAAAATGCTGTATAATAATGCAGAATTGTAGACTAATCAGTCGACTGGCCAGAGAGCTTTGCTCTCTAGATCTGTCCTTGGTCGATCGGGCAGTTAACCGATAGGTCATGTTTTGGATGCGGTCGACCGGACGATCGACCGGCATCCCCAATGATCATATTTTTGACTGTTGGCCAGTCGATTGGCCGGTCGACCGACAACAGAATCTTCTGCTGGGTTGGCTGCCAACGACTAGTATTTTGAAGTCTATATAAGATGGCTGTTTTGGGCTATTTTTCACAAGATTTGAAGAGGGTTTTAAAGCTAGTTTTTCTCATCTCTCTTAGAGTTTTTCTCCACTTGTTTAAGGTTAATATTTCCATATCAAAAGGAGTGTTTTCAAGAGTATTTTCAAAAGAGATTTCTTGAGTTTTTCACCACAACTCTATCTTGTTTTCTCACACCAACTTGAGCTTTTCATTGCTAAATCCATCCTATAGGATCTTTGTTGTGAGAGTTTTTTTTGTGATCAAAAGTAGTGATAACAAGATTTAATTCTTGTATTGTGAGGAGTTGTAGAGGTTGTGGCCTCGGTGAAGAGAGTTTTGTAGTGATCAAGTGAAGTGATCACCAAATGTTTCCAACGTGTGGTTGGAGAAGTTGTAAGAGGTGCGGCCTTGGCAAGATAGTGTGCTTGCGTGTGTTGTTCTTGCGGGAACAAGAGAGGGACTTGCGGGTCTAAGGGTTCTAGTGTGAACTCATTGTAGGTGTTGCGGCACTGAGTGATCTTGCGGGATCGATTCTAATGAAAATCCTTCATAGTGTTGAAGGTGGGGACGTAGAGCAAGGTGCTCGAACCTCAAAATAATTCTCCCGTGTTTGCGATTGCTCTCTCTTATTTGTGTTTATATATCTTGTATGCTTGTATTACTTATTTTGTTATATGCTTGATATATCTTGTGCTTAATTGATATATGCTTAGGATTATTTGCTCACACTTATTGTCAACCAAGAGAGCCATAGTAGCACCTCACTTTTTAATCTAGAGGAATCCTAAGGAGATAGTGCAGAGCCCTTCACCGGGATTTCGGCTACACTCTTGTGTTATACCTTGTGTGTTAGCTTAATAGCTTTAGTTTGCTTAAATAGTTTTTAATTCCGCATCATTTGTATTAGATTAGCTTGTACACCTATTCACTCCCCCTCAAGGTGTATTTTCAGCCACCACTTCTCTACAACATGATAAGGGCATTGGACAAGAATGTTCTTGAAACGTTAGAAATATTTTAAAACGGTTCGTTAAGTTCTTGCTTGCATTGCGTTATATTTTTTCTCATAAAGGCGGTCTTATGGATAGGGTAGAACTTCTTTGAGAAGGATTTGACAAAATTGTCACATGATGTGATAGAGTTTTCTGCTAAACTGCATAACCATTCTTGGCTAGGTCCTTAAGGGCGAAAGGTACAAGTAATCTAACTGTATCATCTCCTAACTGTGGTATCCTCATCATAAGGGATACCTCTTCAAATTCTCTTATGAAAAAGTATGCATCCTTAGACTTTAGACCATGGTGGTGACGGAGAGTGTTAATGAATTATGGGTTTATCTCAAAGCTTTTGCTTTCAGCTTCAGGAAGCTGAATGGAAGATGGAAGTGATGTCCTAATAGGATCGAACCTATCCTCTAGGGATATATCAGTAGTGTCATGATTTGGTTAGCTTGAGGTGGTGACTTAGTCCTAATCAATTTAGATGCAATTGGGTCTCTTGACCATACTTACATGTACACTCAATTTAAACTAATTCACCAATCGAAAAGAAAATAAAAATCAATCAATCATATTCTAGGATAAGGTTGACCTAGACGACTCCTAACTTTAGATTATCCACGGGAGGTATATTGCAGACTTTAAGCATAAGTTAATCGCCAGGTATGTGGTAAGATTTGTGGGAGGTATCCATCAAGATGGGCCTAATTAAGTCAAACCACCAACCTTCGAGGTTTCTCCTCTCAATCCCCTACCTAGTCACTGATTTGACAAGAGTTAAGTTCTAATAACTTCCTCCTTTAGTCAATCTCTTAGTGAGTCTGAGTTATCTTAGGCCAATGTCCAATTAATTTTAAATTAGGGCTAAGTTGTAAGTACAAAGAAGATGGTTTGTGGGCCAAGGAAGGGTAATGACGTCCCCACCTTATATTATTTAGGGGTTTTAACCTTAAAGTGAGTTTAGTGCACATGTACAAGCAAATAGAAAAGAAATTACTTAAAAGCAGTAGGTAAGCCAAAAAGTCTCTTCAGAGACTCGCTTTCGAATCTCTTCGGAGATTACTCCTAAAGTGGCCCACACCACTACTCACAGCGCAAGCGGTGCCACTTTAGAAGAGGTTCTGAAATCCTCTTGTGTGGCCCATGCAGTCCGCGTCAACATCTCTCAAGAGACGCGTAGGGCCAGTGCGTCGGCGATCAAAGTGATGGTGAAGATCAGTTCTACCATCCTTCTCCTCTCCAAACTCTACAATTTCAGGTTACCAGAGATTCCAACAACTCTTGTGACTCAATCAAAATGCTGAACGTCGATGAAGGCATCGTGTACGTCGATAACAGATCAAAGATTCTGCAGAAGTCATCTGTTCTGCAGATTCAAAATGCGAGGTTCACACCCAGTCCCTCTCAGTAACGCGAGCCCACGTCCAACGCGAGACTCGTGTCCTGCCTATCCCAAAATTCGAGACTCGTGTTCTATCAGTTTCAGAAAGTGACTCCTGCATTTCTTGTCCTAACGCGAGACTCGTGTTCTGAGGCAAACTCAGCCAACGCTAAAAGCTCGCGTTTCTACTTCAAAACACGAGACCTGTGTTCTGCCTGCTTCAAAGTGTGATTCTGTATTTTTAACTCTAAACATGATGCCGCGTTTCAACACAATGTGAGGTCTGCATTTTAACAAAGAAAACACAAGACCCACGTTCAGAATGGTATGTCTTCAAGCCATATAAAGCCAAGAAGCCCTCACCCCCCGGGCTCGAGGCTAGTTCCTTAGACGTTCCCTCAATGGACCTAAGGGACTACGTGACAAGGAAGAGGAGCATCCATCAAATCGCCCCTTGATGTCACTACGAGCAACTCATCAAAGCAATACTCTCTGATTGCCAATTGCGACTATCAGGTAAATAAACTTTCGATTTTTAGGCAGTTGTCAGTGGCTTCAACTCAGCAAAGAGACGACGATCCCAAAGAAGAAATCATTCTCCAACGCCGAGTACCAAGAAGTGATTGTAAACATGGTGGGGCAAAGTTCCACACCAAGCAAGTTCAAAGGGAAGAAACTAGTTGTTATTCAGAGGAGTCGGATGCTGATCGGTCTCCATCGAACCTGAAGGGGTCTACCGATACACTCGGACCCGTAAAAGAACAATCGCCCTGGCCGATTATAATTTATTGTCCAGGGGGATTGAGGTGAATGATAAGCACTCTGCCATCATCGAATCTCGGTCTTTGAATTCTAGTTCAGAGATAACCGCCTTTGTTTACATGGCGGAACTCCCGAGGAGGTGGCCAAGCGATTCGAAGAGCAGGCCTGAGTCCAAAGGGAACAATTCGATATAATTCGAACTCAAAAAAATTCTATTGACACCCTTAAGCAGATGCTATCAACTATTTAAGGACAAAAGAAACTGAAAGGTAAAACTCCTAAGAAGTCTAAAGGCAAACGAAAGAAAGGAGAGAGCTCATCTTTTGTGAATACTGAGAGTGAAGAGCATCCAACTCTAAGCCACCCAAATCTTCATTTGAGGAGGAGGATAACTCAGAGACTGGAAGTAGTCATTCTAAGATGATAAGCAAATTGGAGCAACACCTCGAGGCCCTTCACAAACAAAGATGGTCTCAAAATGTGGAGATAGTCCGACCCTATCCAGGAGAGTGGGACACAGGCCCCTACTCTCTCAAGTTCAAGACATCGACCCTTCATATTATCAAGTAAAGGGTAGCTGAACCAACACATGTACTACTTCAAATCTCAATTGGGAATGTAGTATCGAACGATGCCATCATGGCCCATTTATTTATTGGCACCCTTAAAGGGGTCACCTTTGAATGGTTCATTAAACTTCTTGTCGACTCGACTAAGATATGGGCTGACCTCGAGAAGTTGTTTCTGGCTCGTTTCTTTTGAAGACGATACAGAAATTCCAGTGCCAACTCTCCTTGCAGCCAAGCAAGAGAAAGGAGAGTCCATCAAAACATTCATTGAGAGATTTCAAAGCATGGTACTCCATTGTCCCAGCGGCATGACCCAATCTACACTGGTTGAGACATGCTGTCATAATCTGTAAACTTTCCTACTCACTCAAATGAGAGTAGCAAAATGTCACACTTGAAAGCAGTTGGTGCTACAAGGCGAACATTCGGAAGAGATTGTCACAAGGTCAGAGCTAAAGAAAAAGATAGCAAACCAAGGCCTGACAAGCTAATGTGATGCGCCCCAGAGTCATCTTCTCAACCGAGAAGAAGAGACACTCTGGCAATGAAAGTTAAGTCACCTTTGAAGACCCAGTTGGTCAGAGGAGGATGACTTCCGGCCAAGCACGTGCCAATAAACTGTACTCCTTTAAGGATGAGCATGTGGTCTCTTTATTCAAGTTATTCCAAAAGAGTAACAGACTCAAATTGCAAGAGATTAGACATTCTGAAGAGGCAGGGAAAACTGATGATCCCAGCTACTGTTTATATCACAGGATACTGGGGCACCCTATCAATAATTGCTTATTCTTTAAAGATGTGCTTCAGATTCTGATAGATACGGAAGTATTAAAGCTCGGTCCAGAACAGAAGAAGGTGACAGCCAACATGACAGTCTCAATAACTATTCAATTCAAATGGAACCTTCCACTAGCACCAACTAGAGTAGTTCTGATTGTAAATCAAAGAGTTAAGAAATTACCGTGTAGCTTCGGGCTAACGGGTCGTGTCCACGAGGAGGAATGCGATAGAAGCTTTTCGGTGTTTGTTTAGAAAGCTAAGAATGGTGCTAGTTTTTTAGTTGCAAAGAGAATGAAGAGAAGGGAAATGATAAAAGAAAAACTGAAAATTTGGAGAAGGCTTTGGAGAAGGTGATTTAAAAAGCTTGAAAATTGTTGGTTAATTTAACATAAGAAGGAGAAGATCTGGGCTCACTAATTTTTAACCCAACTATGTACTTATCTCAAGGACATTTGGGTTGCATCACTTTTATTATAAACCAAAAACCTTTAGTTTCTTTTAATGTCCAAGTAAAACAAATAAGATCATCTCATTTAAATCTTAAGCCCTTTCGTTACAAATCATTAAGAAGTGAATGTTCAACCATCAAGCGCGAAGAAGCAAGTATGGAATAAAAGCAGTTCAAAGAGATTTGTGCTTTAAAAGTCCAAGTTTAAAATACAGAAATCCTCATGTGCTTTCAAGAACGAAGTTTTAACTAAGGTACTTTCTGATTCAAAAAGTGTTGCTTTTATGAAAATCAGTCAAGAGAGAGGTGATAGAAGAGGTCCATTAGTGAGCCAAGAAAACGAATTAGCTACTCATTATGAACTGAAAACAAACAAAAGAATGACAAGTAAACTTGAACATATCGAATTCGAGCTGAGTTGATCAAGCACGTAGAAGCTCCTTTGATTATCACTTCAAAGACGAATTACACATTCAATTCCACTCTTCTCTCTGGTGTTTGCAGTGAACTATAAATATAAAACAAAAAATATAACTTCTATACTATCTAACAAAGAGCCTAAATCCTTAAAGAATAAACAAAAATTCTAATTCTAGTCTTCGCTCCTTTTTTCTCTATCGAACATGATATTTATTGAGAAAAACTAGAGGGGAGAGGTTGTGAGAAGATTGAGGGAGCAAACGCTCCCCCAACAACTTTCAACAAGCTGCGAAAACGCGGCTAGGTTGCGTTTCCGCGGCCCTGGTGTGGCCAGTTGGCCATACCCAATTGGGTGGTTCTCCTGGTTTGGTGATTCTCCTGTATCTTCTACTGGTTTTCTCGTTTCTGCTCCAGGATTTGACGAAATAGCCTTTGATTATTGGCTTTAACCGCTTGATTTGGGAGGATTCTTTTAACCGGTTTTCAACCTCTTTGATATGCCAAGATTTTGTCCTGATTCCTTGATTTCGAATTTATTCTGAATTAAATCAGAATTTGGTGGGCTTTTGGGCTTGTTTCTCTTTCCTTTCTTTTAGCAATTGGGCCTACATTTAACAAAGAAGAAGAAGACTTATTAATAGGATTTATTAGATAAAAAGTATGGTAATGTGACAATGTATATGCAATATATGTGACTGATCACACCCCCACACTTATCTTTTGCTCGCCCTCGAGCAAAACATCAGACTAATTCTAATTAATTATTAGACCACTTTCGCAGGTCATTCGATTGCACTGAGCTTATGCAACAAGCCGTAAACCTCTAGGTTACCCCTAAAGGACGAGTTTTGTCTCGTGAGAGTTTTCAGTGGATTGCACCCGCAAAATCCAAAAAAAAAAATGTTAGTATTTTCGAAAAGCATTTTGAAAGGAGAAAATATTTAAAGTATATTTGTAAGGTTTTAAGTAATCTATAAGTTATAGAAATATCAAAATTTCATTCCGAAACTCAGTCTCTATTCAAAAACATGTCATCAATCAAGTAAGGAGTCAAATTGTACTTCTCATCTAGTCTATTAATTTACCCTGAGTCGTATGCACCATCGTGACTGTGAAGTTGACTAAGGGTTCTTTAACATTAACTCCTATGCCTTATTTATAACTATTTTTGGTGGAATTTATTCCTCAATTTCATTAGGCTTTCTGATCTGCCCATGTAACGAGCCTTTAGTCGGTGACATCTAAACCGGACAGTTTTAGGGCACCAAGTGAGAAAACACCCCTATGGACTTAAACACTCGAGCAGACAAGGCCACAAAACCAAGATTTTTATTTATAAAATGTACCCCTTTTAGGCGTGAATACTTATGCTTCTTGAGGCATAGATACCAGCTTAATCAGAGGATTTATATATATATATATATAATATATTTAATAAACTTATCTAATTATCTTTTGCATAAATACCAAGGCTTGCTTAGGCCAAAGCACCTAGCTAATTAATAATTAGATTTGTTTATTTATTTATTTTTTCATTTTTTCATTTATTATTTTTTTATAAGGCATAAGAGTCTTTGTTTTTGAACCCTAAGTGTATAAGTGTATAAAGTGTGTATATTTCATCAAGGTAAAGATCAAGACTAAATTACTTTCACAATTTTTCTTCCTAACCCTAAAAATCAAACAAGCCATCTAACTTTGACCAAGTATAAGAAATCTTAATTATGATTTTCTTATTCCTTAAAACTGACTTAATTTCTTACAAAAAATATATCAAAATATTGTCTAACCTTTCAAAAAGTTTTTTTTTAATTTTTATACATATACTTCTTTTTATATTAGTCATGTTAGAGCCCTCCCCCACACTTATCTCATGCATTGTCCCCAATGTATGAAAGAAATGTATACATACATGAAATGAATATAAAAGAGGTGCATATATTATACAGAAAATGTACAACATCAAGTTTCTCCCACACCTAGATCTTTTTCAGTCTTATCCCTCCAGCTCTCTTCCCGTCATTCCAATGGGTCCTCTTTATAGGGCATAGTGGGAAGGCCAAATTTTCTGTCATTTTAGTTATCTTCCCCCCCAGTCTCAACTTCTTTAGGTTTTCCTTCCTTTATTTTTACATTCATTATTCAAAAATGATCACCACCACACTTCTCAGTTGGAACTTCCTCACTATGAATGCCTAGGAATTTGATTGAAGCTTGAACCTGCACACAAAATAAAAACATTAGAACTTCAATATAGAGATGTGCAAGTGCTCAATTCTTACCGCTATAGCAAGTGGCTATACGGGTCGTGATCCACAAGGAGGGTTAGCGATAGAAGCGTTCAAGGTTTTTTTTTATTGAAATCTTATGAAGAAAAATGAAGGTTCTTCTTTGTTTTAAGAAATGAAAATAAAAAAAAAGAGTTATGTTAAAGTTAAAAAGAAAGCGATAGATGGAGAAGGTGGAGAAAATCAGAAAACGACTATGTACAAATGAATTGGAAAATTGGAAGATGTGGTGAAAGAAATCGTGTTGGTGATCTAAACTAAGAAATAAAAGAAAGAAAGAAGAATAAAGAAGTACTTACCTAGTTTGGTTGATGACTTTCCTGGAACCCTTGCATGTTCTACCTTGCTTCGGAGGCGTTCAACGCATAAGTCATAGGATCGAGCTTAGTCCCCGTTCGCATTATATCATCAAGCCGAGCTAGAATGAAGTGATACGGATCTTGAGGAGGAGAACATCTTCATGAAGTATCGTTGTCACTCAAAGAACGTTGTTATACTTATGCTTCTGGATTCACTTGCATCTCATCAAAACCAAAGGAGGTGAAGTAGAAAGAGGAGAAGGAAAAGAAAACAAAAGTAAAGAGATGAACATAAAAAAAGTATTTACCTTTATTGCTGGCAGAAACAATGGAAGAAAGGAGGAGGGTACATCGGTGTCACTCTCAACATAAGCCTCTCTCTTACTTACATGAATCTTCATCTAACCTAAGCTTATATACAAATTAAAATTACAAAAAAGAAAAAAAAATCTAAACTACAAAGAATGAAAACTGGACTAAATCCTATCTCTGCATGGTCGTCCCATTTTCAGTGCAAACCTGCCTTTTTATAGGCAAAAACCCAACCTACAGGAGAGGATAAAGATAGGGGGAGCAAACGCTTCCCCTAATTCTCTAACCAAGCCGCGAAAACGCGGCTTTGGTCACGTTTCCGTGGCCAGGGTGTGGCCAGGTGGCCACACCCTGTTGGTGGGTCTTCCCGGCATCTCATTCTGTCTTTATCTTGGGTTGGATTTGCAGTTTAGGTCCGAGATTTTGAAGAAATGACCGTTGATCTTTGCTTCAACCAATCGATTCTGAGAGGATTCTTCTCAATCGGTTTTCACCTCTTGATTTTGCCCTGATTCACTGAGTTCGAATTAATTCTGATTAAATTCAGAATTTTGGTGGGCTTTTGGCTCATTTCTCTTCATCTCCTTAAGGAATGGGCCCTGCAAATAAATTAAACATTTAATTAGGACAATGCAGATTTTATTCTATAATAAGTACGGAAATATGATACTAAATGTGCAACATTAGTGACCAATCATACCCCCATACCTATTTTTTGCTCGTCCTCGAGCAAAACAACTAAACTATACTGAGGATTATTAGACCACTTTCGCAGGTCACGCGATTGCACTGAGCATGTGTAACAAGCCGTTAAACCTCTAGGTTTCCCCTAGAGGACGAGTTTTGTCTCGTGAGGGTTTTTAGTGGATTACACCCACAAAATCCATAAAGAAGAGAAACAAAGAGTTAGTATTTTCGAAAAGCATTTGAAAGAGAAAAATATTTTAAATATAATTGTAAGATTTAAGTAATCTATAAGTTATAGGAAAACTAAAATTTTCATTCCTAAACTTAGTCTCTATTCAAAAATTTGTTATCAATCAAAGTAAGGAGTCAAATTGTACTTCTCATCTAGTCTATTACTTTACCCAAGTCATATGCACCTTGTGATCGTGCAAATTTTGACTAAGGGTTCATTAACTCTAACTCTTATGCCTTATTTATTTATATAAATATATATATATATATTTTTGTGGTATTATTCCTTAGTCTATTAGGCTTTCTAATCTGCCCATGTAACGAGCCTTTAATCGATGACTCCCAAACCAAACGGTCTTAGGGCACCGGGTGAGAAAACACCCCAAGGACTTAAGGACTCGAGCAAATAAGCCACAAAACTAAGGATTTTATTATATGTACCCCTTTTAGGCGTGAATACTTATGCTTAATTAGGCACAAATGCCCAGCTTAATCAGAGGATTTTATATATATTTTTTTCTCAAACTTATCTAATCATCTTTCGCATAAATACTAGGCTTGCTTAGGCCAAAGCACCTAGCTAATCAATAACTAGATTTGTTATATATTTTTTTCTTTTTCTTTTTCTTTTTTTTTATATAAGGAATAAGAATCTTTGTTTTTGAAACCCTAAGTGTGTAAGTGTATGAAGTGTGCATATTTCATCAAGGTAAAGATCAAGACTAAATTACTTTGACCAATTTTCTTCCTAACCCTAAAAATCAAACAAATAATCTTATTTTGACCAAGTATAAGAAATCCTAATTTGGATTTTCCTATTCCTTAAAATTGACTAATTTCTTACAAAAAATATGTCAAATATTGTTTCTATTTTCAAAAAGTGTTTTAAAGAAAATGTTAATAATTTTTTTAATAAAAAGAAAAACTTAAGTTATGTTAGAACCCTCCCCACACCTATCTCATGCGTTGTCCTCAATGTATGAATTAATGCATAGATGCATGAAAA